>SRLM01003082.1:20062-95732 GCA_015708895.1 Populus ilicifolia
TTGTTTGAAATACCATTAGTGGAACCTCTAACCTTGACATTTGTTATTATCATTGTTTAATCTTTACTTTAATATTCTATCTCCAAGTTCTCATCATCATCATCATCATCTTCTCTTTCTTTATTAATATTATTATTGTTATTATGGTTGTTGTTGTTATTTATAATTTGTACAATTAACCTCCCTGTGGTTCGACCCCGGTCTTGCCGGGTTTTTTATTACTTCGACACTCCTGCACTTGGGAGAAGACATTAATCTCTTTGTCGTGTCATAGAACCATTTGTTTGACTGTTTCCTCATCAAGCACATACAACCATTGTCCCATCATCAAGGATCCATCATCCACTATGTGGAATTTCATTTCTACCCCGGCCTCCACATTCTTCCTAATCTTGGACCCCTCCTTGTCACGAAATTGGGCATGTAGTATCTGTTCTCGATACATTGGTCTTACTAATAGTTGGGCTACTAACCCACCTCCTGCATTAATGTCCAACTCTGCACTCATCTCTTTCAATTTCGCCAATTGCTGCTCCTTTCCCCCTGTTCACCTTCCTAGGGTGGCTTTATTTTTGTGATTGAAGGCATTTGCCATCATGTTTGTTTTCCCCTGGTGGTATTTTATGGTGTAGTCATAATCTTTAATGAGCTTTATCCACCTTCTGTGTCGCATGTTCAGCTCCTTTTGCAACATCAAATACTTCAAGCTCTTATGATCAGTAAAAAATTAGGTTCGAGACCTATACAAATAGTGTCTCCATGTCCTCAAGGCAAATACTACAGTAGCCAATTCCAGGTCGTACACCGGGTAGTTCACCTCATGAGTCTTTAACTATCTTGATGCATAGGCGACCTTCCCATGTTGCATCAAAACAGACCCCAATCCCTTCCTTGAGAAATCACTATATACCACAAAACCCTCGGTCCCTAAGGGAAGGGTTAACACTGAAGCAATGGTGAGCCTCCTCCAATTCCTACAAGCTTTTCTCACATTCTTCCAACCACATCCATTTCTCATTCTTCCTAGTTAGCTAGGTCAAAGGGGTTGTGATCAGGGAAACACATTCAATAAATCTCTTGTAATATCCTACAAGTCCTAGGAAGCTATGTATTTCGGTGATTGAAGTCAGTCTTTCCCATTTTAAGACTGCTTTGACTTTTTTGGGGTCTACAAAAACACCTTTGGCTGAAATGACGTGTCCCAAAAACATCACTTTCTTCAGCAAAAATTCACATTTATTTAGTTTTGCATATAACTAGTGATCTCTCAAGGTTTGTAAGGTTTGTCTCAAGTGTTCTTTGTGCTCCTTGAAAGAATTCGAGTACACGAGTATAAATGAATACCACCACAAACATATCAAGGTATGGTTGGAAAACCCGATTCATCAAGTCCATAAAGAGGGCTGGGGCATTCGTCAACCCGAACAGTAGCACACATATAATTTATAGTGTTCGTAACGAGTTCTAAATGTGCTATTTGCTACATCCGCTTCTTCAATCTTCATCTAATAGTACCCTAATCTCAAATCTATTTTTTAATGTTAGTTGTAAGATTGATTAGTACTTAAAAGAGCATTTTTTATCGAGGTTTTATGTCATCATTTTACACTTGAAGTATCAATAACTCCTTAACTAAAACATGTTTTATAATAATATATCTAATAATATAAGAGACCTTTAATTTATGGTAAATATTCATTTTAAATGCAGGCCTATCACATAAATGAAAGGATTGATTGATGAATTTAAGAACTAAAATTGAAAGGACAAAAAGATGGCTAAACTTGGAAAAGAGATGTTTGTGCAATCCAAACCGGAACACTGTTTAGTAATTGGGTCATATCTAAAGTGGTAGATCTTAGATTTAGGTCTACTTTATATAGATGGAAAGGTAAGACATAGGCCTATAACTTTCAAATGGATCCCAAGACTTAAAAAGGTCATTGTCAAGTCCAAATTATAGCAATAACAAAGAAGTCTGAATCTATCTTCCAGCCCGAGTACTGTTCAATGTTTAGCACATATTTAGAGTTCTAGAAGTCTAAATGACTTGAAGTTTTTACACAAGAAAGCTAAGATAATTTCCTACAACTTTCAGGTTTTCAAGTGGCTCCAATTTAAACGTTATCAATGATGTTTTGGGCAGACAAGAGAAGATAAGGATTATTATCAAGTCAAGAGTTGGTCACCCACTCATCAATTAGTTATCAAATCAATAGTTCCCAATTTAGGCCTAAAAAAGGAGGCATTTGCTATGCATTTAGGCATCTTGGTTTCTAGATTAAGATCACGCTCTTGCTTCTTTTTTTTTGTAATGTTTATGCTTTGCTTTTATTAATATCAAGTTTAAGCCTTTCATTTCCTTTCCTTTACTTAGTTAACTCTTATCTTATTTATGTTCTTATTTTGTTTATTTATTTTTCTTTCTTTCATTATATTTAGCTAAGTTTATTATGTCAAGGTGAAAAGGTTACATTAATGGTGTAAGAATAAGAATAATATAAACTCAATATGGACTTTAATGTTTGATACTAACATGTTTTGTATTTGTTATCTTGTTCACTCTTTAATACTTTGCTTGTTAAATGACTAATCTTGATTTATGTTGTATAACACTTGGTACAACAAATGCTTGGCACTTTCATAATTTATACTATATGGTATAACCAACACCTGAACTATGAAAGGAACTTGATTTGTTGTTCACATAAGTTATAATCATGAATGCTTGATGAGATTGACAAGTATTAACATTAATCAAATAAGATGACTAATATAATCATGTTAACAATCTATAATCTGATTGAAACCTCCTTTGAGTGTGGTTTCCAATTGAATAATAAAATTTTATACTATACTTGTTTGACATACCATTAGTATAACCTCTAACCTTGATATTTGTTATTATCCTTGTTTAATTCTTACGTTAATTTTTATCTTACAATTCTCATCAACTTCTTCTTTTTCTTCTTGTTTATTATAATTACTACTACCACTACTATTATTGCTACTATTATTATTGTTGTTGTTGTTACTATTATTGTTATTTATAATTTGTACTATTAACCTCCTTGTGGTTCGATCCTAGTCTTGCTAGGTTATTTATTACTTCGACACTCTTACACTTGGGAGAAGACATCAATCTTTTAGTCGTGTCAAAGACCCTCCCTAAGGTCCGATCATTTTATGCCCTTGGTCTACCTCGACTAGAGTTTGCTCCTAATTGAGAAGATCTCATTAGCCTATTCACATTGACTAACTATTGGTGGCTCTAACTAGGCCGTCTATAGATCTGTACCTATCCAGTGTTCCTTTTAACACTGCCTCTTTTGTAATGACCTCTTCGACCACAATAATGCACCCTTGACTCAGATACTGGTAGTTCCTACACCTATGACCTTTTCCTCTACACACAAAGCATTACTCGGGGAAACTAAGCAGTCCCTATAGTGTTTTTGTCTATATTTTATACAAAAAGGATAATCAAAACCCTTGCAATCACTGGTCCCAGCTAAAGAGTTTGCCCTTGAGTGCAATTGTCCAACCATCACTCTCCCACGTGACTGTTGGTGGAGCAATAACATCAAACTGCCTTTTTTTACTATACTTCTTAAATACTCCACCTTTTCCTTCGGGAGTGGTGGCCTGCCGCTGAAATAGTCTCCATCTCTTTTTTTGCCTATACCCTGATGTCCCCCTTGGTTTTCTTTAATACAAGCCTCTAGAGCTCGGGCAGTCTTAATCAACTCTCTCACCGATTTAAACCATAAGGCGATCAGTCCTTGTCTTAAATCTTGTCGCATACCATCTCTCTACTTCTCAATCATATGTTCCTCTATCAGCACATATTATAGGGCAAACAATGAAAGATCATGGAACCTCCTTTCATACTCTAATACCGATATATCACCTTGTCTTAATGCCAAAAACCCTTGTTCTTTTTCCTTGTGATGGTACCTGGAATCAAACTGATTCTCAAATTCTGTTTTGAAATCACTCCAAGTTAGTGTCTGTGTGCATGCCTCAGCTAAACTGTTTCCTACTATGTCGTGGCCATATCGGACAGTAATTGGGTTGCACAATTTACCTCAGGTATGTTTATTTGAATCATGATCTTTTTTATCTTTATAATCCATCTCCTAGTTATCTTTGCATCTTCTTTCCCCATATGCAGTTCATAGCCCATTTCCCTTATCCTTTTGATTAGTCGACCAGTAGCACCATATTATTCGTGGTCGAGCTAGTCATTGGGGATGCATGTGGAATCTGCATGGTGGGAGTTATTTGTGTCACCAAACCAGTCATACCCTTCATCATTGCATTGACTATTTGTACAAGGAGTCCCATATCTATATATTATGGGGGTATACCAGTTGGAATAGTTGACGGTTGTGTTCCTAATCTTTCTTATTGCTCGGTTGCAACTGGAGGTACTTTCTCTGTCTGGTTAGGCCTCCGACCTTCCCCCGCTACCGCGGCTTCCCCTGCAAGGTTTCGAGTGGTAATAACGAAGCATGAGATGTTGTATCATCCAAGGGATCTTCATCTTGCCATCCTTGGCCACCTTGGTTCCCGCCCCTCCTTTCTAAGAAGGGTGGCTCAATTCGTGTCCCTTGTCGGGTACGTACCATCCTGAAATTCACCATAATAATATAATTATCAGTAATCCTTAGAATCCAGACTAGGTGGTCTGATACCAACTGTAACAACCTGGCTTTTCAAGTCTCAAACAACCTTATTTTTTTTTACTTGACACACCTCATGTCGATAATTGGCGAACCTGTTTCCTCACATCATGAAGATGTAATCTGTATATCAACAACATTTAACATTTTATTTAAAAGTGAATCTTACATAAACATATAATATTATGTTTGCATGATTAGGAGTTCACATTATAATATACATTCCCATCTTAATAGTAATCATCATAGTCATCACAAATTTAAACAAAAAGATCAAATAAAAGTTATACATTTAATATATTGATTCATACAAAATACATCATGATTTAGGATGCAACTATATGATTCCTTGCAAAAGTAGGTTCTCGTGTATCGGGTTTCCAAGGCATCTCATTGATGTGATGTCCCTCCTGCAGTACAAAACATTTAAGAAAATGCAATTGCTTATTAATAATAATGATAATATATGATCTGGCAGATTAATGAAACATTAACATTGTTCCATGTTTGATGCATGATATTTATAATTTCTAATTTTTGCAATCAACCATAATCTTAAACCTAGCTATCCTCTTAAGGCATCATTTGCTGAGGTTAACTGTTCACTCACCTTAATCATCCACTTTGGATGCCTTTAGTAGAAGCTACTCAATCATTTGTCCCAATCATCCTTTCAGATGCCATTAATTGAGGCTAAATTAGTCATTTGTCCTAGTCATCCCTCTAGATGCCATTAGCCAAGGCTAATTATTCCTTTGTCCCGATCATCCCTTCGAATGCCATTAGCCGAGGCTACTCAATCATTTGTCCCGGTCATCCCTTCGGATGCCATTAGCCGAGGCTAATTAGTCGTTTGTCCTGGTCATCCCTTTGGATACCATTAGCTAAGGCTAATCATTCCTTTGTCTCAGTCATCCCTTTGGATGCCATTAGCCAAGGCTAATCAATTGTTTGTCTCCGTCATCCCTTCGGATACCATTAGCCAAAACTAATCAACCATTTGACAACATTTAAACATTTGATAATATGATATCTGTTCTAACCCATTATGATAACATTCATGTCAAAGTACCTCATTATTAACTTATAAAACAGGAAGGTGGAAGTCACCTACCTGCTCCACCTATAGGTTGTTCTTATTGTGATGATGGTCCAATCTCGACCGCACCACCTAGGACATCAATAGTCATAAATCAGTACATTTGCATTTTTGAATCATATTCGTCACCAAACTTATTTTAAAAGTTTATATGTTCACATTCAAGTGTTCCACATTTTACACCATCATACCATGAAATTGTTACTAGCATTTAAGTCCTTTTCTGCCTAGGAGGCTTATGGTAGAAATCGGCAGCGAGAACTAGTTCGCTGCTTGCAGCCAATTCAGCAGTGAAAACTATTTCGCTGCTGGCTCCACAATTTTGACAGCAAATGCGAAATCGTAGTAGACAACTCAGTTTCGGCAGTGAATCATAATTTCACTGCAACGAACTCAACTTCGATAGTGAATTACAAATTTATTGTAGAACATGAAATTCAATAGTGAATGCTAATTTGCTACAGAAAACTCAACTTCGACAGTGATTTGCTGCAGCCGACATAGTTTAGCAGCAAATTGCAATTTCACTGCAAAACACACAATTCGACAGTGAATGCTAATTCGCTATAGAAGACTCAATTTCAACAGCGAATACTAATTCGTTACAGCCGAAACAATTTTGACAGCGAATCAAAATTTCACTACAGAACACACAATTCGATAGTGAATTCTAATTCACTACAGAAGACTCAATTTCAGAAGTGAATACTAATTTGTTGCAGCAGATAAAGTTTCGACAGCGAATTGAAATTTCACTGTAGAACATATAATTTGGTAGCGAATTCTAATTCACTGCAGAAGACTTAATTTTAGTAGTGAATGCTAATTCGCCGTAGCTAACATTTTGACAACGCATCAAAATTTTACTGTAGAACACATAATTGAACAGCAAATTTTAATTTGCTGTAGAAGAATCAATTTCTGCAGCAAATGATAATTTGCTGCAGCCGACACAGTTTCAGTAGTGAATTGCAATTTCACTGCAGAACATACAATTCTACAGCGAATGCTGATTCACTGCAAAAGACTCAGTTTCGGTAGTGAATGCTAATTCACTGCAGTCGACACATTTTTTATAGCAAATCAAAATTTTGCTGCAAAACACACAATTCAGCAACGAATTCTAATTCGTTGCAGAAGACTCAATTTTGATAGTGAATGCTAAATCATAGCAAACAACTCAATTTTGGCAACAAATCTTCTGCAGCCAACTAAACTTTGATAGTGAATCACAAATTCGCTGTAGAACATGAAATTCGACAGCAAATGCTAATTTATTGTAAACTACTCAACTTCAACAGTGATTTGCTGCAACCGACATAGTTTTGTAGTGAATCGTAATTTCATTGCAGAACACACAATTCAACAACGAATTCTAATTCGCTGCAGAAGACTCAATTTTAGCAGCGAATGCTAATTCGCTGCAACATAGTTTCGACAGCTAATCACAATTTTGCTGCAAAACACACATTGAAAACCATTAATTACTACATATATCTTTCAATAATTCCAGCAAAATACACACATTGAAACTATTCATTTCAGCATATAATCCTTCAACCAATCCCAGCAGAACACGCTCATTGCATGGCAACCAACCCCATAGTTAAAGTCAGCCCTTTATCATGATTTGTTATTTCCATTTTATTCATTTTTATTTTTTAGATGTTTTGAAATTGGCCTCATTTCATTTTTGTTTTTCTTGTCCTCTTATTTAATTTTTGTTTACTTCACAAGTAGCTTAGTCCTAGATCAATTTTTCTTAGGGTTTTTCTTCTTCATTTCCAATTCTAGGTTTTAAGGAGAAAAGGAAAGGAGTTTCATGACCCATACCTTTCAAATCTAGCTAAGTTTGAGGAAGGTTTGACAGTGTTCTTTCTCCTCTCCTGCTGGTTCACTTCCTTCTTCTTCCGCTCACGTTTTTTGGCCCCTATTTTCCTTTCCCTCTAGGCAGTTATTCGATCTACTCTCAAGGTCTCCTCTCTATCCCTCACACGTTCACAAGGCTTAGGTTTCTGTTGGGAAAGAGAAAGGGAAGAGCAACATGTAGTTGGACATACAGCTGCAGATATCTTTAGGAAGAGTAAGGGTTACCTTTTCTCTCCTCTTTATATTTATACTTCCCATTAAATGAGGTGGGGTATTTGGGGTTGGTTTAGATGTGTTCTTGTCCTTCTTTTGGTCTATCTAAAATTGGTTTTACCACTCCCTCCAGCTCCTTAAGATAATTTAAAAATAATTATGTCGCTGCCAAATCAGGAAATTAGCAGCGAAAACTACATCGTTGCCAATTCAGAAATCAACAGCAAGAATGCACCGCTGGCGATTCAGAAATTGATAGTGAAACTACGTTGTTGTCGATTCAAAAATCAGTAACGATGGTGGAGTCATCAGTTCTCTCTCTCTCTCTCTCTATCTATATATATATATATATTGGGCGTTTACAGTAAGGATCAAATAATGATAACAACAAATATCAAGGTTAGAGGATCCACTAATGGTATTTCAATTAAGTATAGTATAAACTCTTATTACTCAAATAGAAACTACACACGAAGGAGGTTTCAATCAAATTATAAATTGTTAACATGATTACATTAGTTATATTATTCGAATAATACTAATACTTGTAAATATTATCAGGCATTCATGATTATAATTTATGTTAACAATAAATCAAATTTCTTTCATAGCACAGGTATAGGTTATATACCATATGGTTGGGCTATGAAAGTGTCAAGTATTTGTTATACCAAGTGTTATAAAACACAAATTTAAATTAACCATTTAACAAGTATTAAAAGTAAACAAAATACTAAATACAAAACATGTTAGTATCAAACATTAAAATCCATATTAAGTTTACACTATACTTATTCTTACACCATTAATGTAAACTTTTCACCTTGACATAATAAACTTAGCTAAACATAATGAAAGAAAGAAAAATAAATAAATAAAATAAGAACATAAATAAGATAAAAGTTAACTAAGTAAAGAAAATGAATTGAAAGGCATAAACTTGGTATTAATGAAAGCAAAACTTAAGCATTATAAAAATACAAAGAGAGAAAGCAAGAACATGATCTTGATCTAGAAACCAAGATGCCTAAATGCATGGCAAATGTCAAATGTCTCATTTTATAGGTCAAAATTTAGAACTATTGATTTGATGACTATTTGTTGAGTTGGTGGTCAACTCTTAAGTTGGTGAAAATCCTTATCTTCTTGTTTGAACAAAACATCACTATTAACATCTAAATTGGAACCAACAATACTTTGAAAGTTGTAGGAAATTATCTTATCTTTCCAGGAAAAAAAATTAAGGTCATTTGAACTTATAGAACTCGATATATAGGTTGGACACTGAACAATGTCTTGGCTGCAGACTGATTCAGACTTCTTCATTATTGTTATAATTTAGACTTTAAAATGACCTTTTCAAACAAGACCTCCACATGAAAATTGTAGGCCTATGTCTTAGCTTTCCATTCATATAAATTGGATCTAAATTTGAGATCTACAACTCCAAATATGACCAAAATACCGAATAGTATTCCAATTTGGACTACACCAGCATCTCTTTTCTAAGTTTGGCTATGTCTTTTGTCCTTTTAATTTTAGTACATAATAGAAGAAGTAGTAGTAATAGTATTAATAATAGTAGTAGTAGTAGTAGTAGTAGTAATTATTATTATAATAAAGAGGAAAAAGTTGATGAGAACTTTGATATGGAAGATTAACGTAAGGATTAAACAATGATAACAATAAATATCAAGGTTAGAGGATCCACTAATGTTATATCAATCAAGTACAGTATAAACTCTTATTACTCAATGAGATTATTAACATGATTACATTAGTCATCTTATCAATTGTTAACATAATTACATTAGTCATCTTATCGATTGTTCTGTCAATGATGTCCCCTTGTGCTAAAGCTTCAAGTATGACCCCCCAAACTTGTCTACCTCTTAAAAATGCAACTATTAACACATCTCCCATTAACCAAGACTGCCTCCCTTATATACTAAATGAATTTTTCTCTCAACTAGCACCTAACCAAGATGATTTGTTGATTCTAAAAACTCCTTTTTTTTCTTAGGAGATCCACAAAAAATATAAATATTTCTTATGTGATGACTTAAGGAACTTACAATTTCTACACACTTCTATATTTGTTGAATGTATGGGTTAATTAGAAATAAAGGGAAGGAAGAAAGGATTTTATAGATGAGAAATTAAAAAGACAATCATACCACCTATATGTAAGTCAGCTAGAGTCTTACACACACTCTCTTTTTCTTTTTATTTATTTATTTTTGAAAAAGCATGTGTATGTATAGGTAGTTATGATTGTGACTCACATCTTCCCTTGTTTTTATATCTAGAAACAGTTTAAACGTCTTCTATAGGTTAGGGATAGGCTTCCAATCCAATTTTCTTAAAAACTAGCAAATAAGGTCTTTTTTAGTCAAATTCCCAAGATTAAGTCGACCATGTTCTTTATGAAAATAGGGCTATAAATCATGAATTACATGATGCACATCTCCACTAGGATGCGTCTCAAGAGTTAATAAAAGATTATCTAAAGACTCTTTACTCAAGCCATCCTATTTCTACACGTGCATCAGAGTGTGGTCACATACATAAAGTGGTAGACTTTATAAGGTATCCTCATCATTTTTAGAAAATATGGTCGAAGAAGACAATCGATCACTTTATAATTAAAATAATGAGAATAACCATGTTAAAACACTTAGAGACCACATGAATCCCATAAGAATAAGTGCACTATCATTCATAGTTTTTCCTTCTAATGCATCTCATTTTAATTTTAAGCCAGGTATTATTCAACTTTTATCTTCTTTTCATGGCTTTGAATTGGAAAATCCATACTTGTATTTAAGGGAATTTGAAGAGATTTGTAACACATATAATGATTCAAATTGTAGCATGAACACCATCAGATTAAAGCTTTTTCCTTTTTTATCAAAATATAAAGATAAAACATGGCTATAAAATTTGAGACCAGGATCCATTCGTGCTTAGGATGAAATACAACAGTAATTTTTAAAGAAGCTTTTCCCATCTCACAAAACAAACTCTTTGAAAAGACAAATCATCACTTTCACTTAAAAATCAGGAGAAACATTTTACCAATGTTGGAATAGGTATCAAGACTTGCTTAATACTTGCCCTCATCATAGTTTTGAAACATGGAGATTGGTTTCACATTTTATATAAAGGGTTAACACTTAGAGATAGGCAAATAGTTGAATTGATGTGCAATGAAACTTTTGAAGATAAAGACCCTAATGAAGCAATAGAGTACTTAGACTTGTTAGTTGAATATGCTCAAAATTGAGACACCGCGGGCACTTATGAGGCACTAAGTAAAACTCAACCTCATACATTTAGTAGAGGTATGTGCAACCTTAGGGAAGATCATGACCTCCAAACCAAGTTTACATCTTTAGCTAGAAAAGTTAAGGCACTAGAATTAAAAAAGAGTGGTCAATTAAAATCTATTGAAAACATTGTGTCAAATATGTAAAACAAATGAACACTCAACCAATAATTATTCAACCTTACCTTCTTTTAAGAAATGTCTTCATGAACAAACTCATGCTTTATGGGAATCCAACTTTGTGCAAGCAAGAAAGGGATGCAGCACGTAACTACGCTTCTATCGTCAAGGTTGAAGAGAGTTTTTTCAAACAAAAGTCAAGGATACAGTGGCTTAGCTTGGGGGATCAGAATACTGGCTACTTTCACAAATCAGTAAATGGAAGACAGCATAGAAATAAACTTCTTTCACTTACAAAGAAGGATGGAGAGGTTATCGAAGGACATGAGGCGGTTAAATCAGAAGTAGTTGCGTACTTCAAGCCTGTGTTAAGAGTGGATCAGATTCCTAGGGTTCTGAATGAGGAAAAGATGGAATCGGCAATTAACTTGAAACTGTCTTCGACGCAACAACATGTATTAGCACAAGATGTAACAAGGGAGGAGATTAAGCATGATATGTTTAGTTTGAAGAACAACAAAGCCCCTGGTCTGGATGGATTTAACGCAGGGTTTTTCAAAAGAATGTGGCATATAGTTGGGGAGGATGTAATCAATGCTGTTAGCTCCTTCTTTCAGACTCGGAGAATGCTTAAAGAAATGAATGCTACATCCATTTCCCTTATTCCTAAAGTTGCCAATCCTACGAGGTTGACAGATTTTCGTCCTATATCTTGCTGCAATACCGTGTACAAATGCATCGCTAAGATTCTAGCCGGGAGAATCAAAACTGTTTTGCCATCCTTAGTAGGTCCATATCAGACTGCTTTTATCTCTGGACGAAGAATCAGCGATAACATTCTTTTGTCTCAGGAACTAATGAAAGGCTATCATAAATCTACGGGACCTGCCCGTTGTGCTATGAAAGTAGATCTCATGAAGGCTTATGACTCGGTTCGGTGGGATTTCGTTGGCGCTACGTTAAGAAAAATGGGATTCCCTAGAACAGTCATTGATTGGATTATGGTTTGTGTTACATCATGTCAATTCTCTATCAACGTCAATGGTGAGCTTGCAGGTTATTTTCAAGGGGGGAGAGGGCTGCGACAAGGGGATCCACTTTCTCCATATTTGTTTGTCCTATGTATGGAAATCCTTTCGGGGCTATTCTGCAAGATGAGTGCCAACAAAAACTTCAAGTTCCACTGGAGATGCAAGAAGGACAACATTTCTCATCTTTGTTTTGCTGATGACTTGATGATTTTTAGCAAAGGAGATGTACACTCAATTCGTATGATCAAAACTGTGCTCACAAAGTTTCAAGATCTATCAGGTCTGTATCCAAATCCAAATAAAAGTGACATCTTCTTAAGCGGTGTGTTAAATGCTGAGAGGGAAGAGATTATTCATGTTCTTGGGTTTGCAGAGGGAGAGCTCCCTATGAAATATTTGGGAGTGCCTCTTATCTCGTCCAGACTAAAGGCTGTTTATTGTAAGGGTCTCGTGGATCGAATCACCTCTAAAGTTCGACATTGGACTTGTAGAACACTATCGTATGCAGGACGAGTACAACTGATTAATTCAGTTTTATTTTCCATCCAGGTCTATTGGGCATCTCTCTTCATCTTACCTGGGCAAGTCATAAAAAGTGTGGAGCAAATTATGAGATCCTTTCTTTGGTCAGGTTCAGATATGAGAACTACTGGGGCTAAAGTGGCTTGGGATCAGGTATGTCTTCCAAAAAAGGAGGGTGGGCTAGGAATAAAAAGGATAACAGAATGGAACAAGATTGCTTTGTTGAAACACATTTGGAACCTATGCAATGACTCAGATGGCTCAATTTAGTCTACTTGGATCAGATGTAATCTGTTGCGAGGTAGGAATTTCTGGACAATCAGGACGCCACAGAATTGCTCTTAGGCATGGAGAAAGATTCTAAAGCTCAGATCCTTAGCATGGCCGAAGATGAAGTACATCATAGGGGATGGCAGGACAACTTCTCTATGGTTTGACAATTGGCATCCTAACAGCCCGCTCGCAGATTCTTATGGCGATAGATTCATCTATGATTCAGGTATGGAAAAGAACGCGAAGGTCAATATGCTGATTCATAACTCAAAATGGAAAATTCCTACCACTCACGCTATTGGCTGGCACCCCATTGTAGAAGCTATTCCTTCCAATTCTAATCCTATGATAGGGAAAAATGATGAGATTGTTTGGCTGATTTCACCAAATCACAGATTCTCGATCAAAATAGCTTGGGAACAACTAAGATTTCATCATACGATAGTCGAATGGCATGACATTGTGTGGTTCAAGAATGCTGTTCCAAGACATTCGTTTCTTCTATGGATGGCTGTCCAACAGAAACTCACAACCCAAGATAGACTTCATCGATTTGGTATACATGGTCCCAATAGATGCTCACTCTGTCTCCATAACAACGAAGATCACAACCACTTGTTCTTTGAATGCTCCTATACTAAAGCGATCTGGTGGGATGTTTGTGACAGATGCAACATTCCAAGAATGACAAAAGGATGGGATGAATGGATTCGATGGGCCACTGTCACTTGGCATGGCAAAAGTTTCGTCAATTTTTCTCGTAAACTCAGTTTTGCAGCTACAGTGTATCATATCTGGCAAGAAAGGAATGCATGGACCTTTGCTGGAATATCTAGAACTCAGAATTTGGTCTTTCATCAAATCGAATGTATCATCCGTGATAAGCTTGATTTGATGAGGAACGTTCTACCAACAGATGAAAATAAAAGGATCCAACGAGCTTGGAGGGTTTATAACATAGATTCTTCATTTGATATTTAGCTGGTTGTATTGGTTTTCCTAGCAAATCAAGTTAGGTCTTGAGTTTTCAGTTCGGTGGCTAGCATATAGCCATTTGTTGTTTTATGTTTCTACTCTCATTGTAAATCTGGGGTATGCCCCTTATAATCTTTGTATTATTTTCCTTTAATATATATACATCAACTTACCAAAAAAAAAACAAACTCATGCTTTAAATAGTTTTCAAAGGGCCAATCACAACCTATATTCACAAACATACAACTCTGGTTGGAAAAATCACTCAAATTTTAATTGGAAGAGTGATAATGCCCAAACTTAACCACCACAGTTTCAAGCACACCATAATTTCTAAAATTCTCATGGATATACACCTCCTTACTCTCCACCTCCTACAAGAAATTTTGAGGAAACTTTGTATGCATTCATTGATGTGCATCATGGGAATGATAATCCATCTTGTAAAGGTAAATTGAATATGTAAGAGTATTCAGATGGTCTAATGACAAGAGCGAGAGCGAAACAACTACAAAGGACCTTGACGAGTCAAATTGGAATGATTGAAGCTGCGTCGGAGTTAAAAATTAGCAATCAGTTTCAAATTGGTTCAAGGGTTCTTATTTGCCTATAATTGGAGCTTGAAGATGGGAAGAGCCCTTAATGGTTCTTTTGATGCTGGGCTACTTGAATTTGGGTTGATAATGCAAATAAGTTAAGGAATTGATGTTGTTTACGTCAGAACAGTAGATAAATTTGAACCTAAATTTGAAGTTATCCATTGCAAGTGAAAACAAGACTAATCTAGGTGGATTTCAAGTTCAGAACGTGATCTTTCCAGATTGTCCAACTATGATTGCATTGGACTTATGTGCAAGAAGTTATAGCCATTTTAAATTCGGTCTGTTTATGTTTCAATTAAAGTCAGAAAATGTGTGCTAGTTTAATTTGTCTGATTACTTTGTCAAACTCCAATTTTTAGGCTTGAAATCTGTCATGTTGAATTTTCCTAAGTGTGGAGGGATGTTCCATTATAAATATGGCATCAGAATATGTAATAAACAACTTCTAGCTAAGATTTGAACTTAATTCCGAGAATTAAGAGTTATTCTTCCAAATTGATTTGTGAAGAACCCTACCTGACTTATCACTCTTCAATCACAAAGAGTGTAGCGTCAAAATCCTAGATTGATCTTTGTGGCGTCCAAATCGACTTATCAAAGTATCACTCTAGTCTATCCTCCATTTTATTTACCTTAAAAAAAATACTATAATCCAGCCTAAACACCAAAAGAAAGACAACACAACCAGACGCATCCTTCATCCATTTTCATCAGATTCATTGTTGCCGATTTTTGAATCATTTACGGCACATCATTCATTGAAAAACAAGAGACAATCAACACTCAACTTGCTCAAAACATAACAAAATTTAAAGATACTCTTGTTAAATTCATATCTACTTTTAGTTTTAAAGAGAAAGGTAAGTTTTCATCTCAACTATAGCAAAATTTCAAAGGGTAATACAATACAAATGGAAGTAGTTCTGGAAGTTAACACATAGATCAAGTCAAATTAGTCATCACTTTTCGTACTAGTAAGGTTATTCAAAAACCAATTCTTGAACCTTGGGAGAAAGATAATGAGTCAATCTTTAACGGTAAGGAAGGGGTTGAATCTGAACATTGCAAGGAAAAGACTAATTCCCCGCCAACACTTCCATTTCCTCATGCAATAACCAATCAGGAAGAAATCAAGGATGAAAAAGACACCAAAAATATTGATGTGGATCTTTTATCAAAAGTGACAACAAATTCGACACTCGGCATCACACCAATCGATGATTACTTTCCTGATGAATCTCTACTTTCTCTTAGTTTAATGCCTTAGTTTGCTAAAAATATCAATTTTTTTACTTTAGGATTTTTGCCAACTCATTGGATTACTGAAGACAAAAGAAAATTTTTGAGCAACATGTAAAATTTTTATTGGGATCACCCTTACTTATTTAATTATTGTCTTAATTAAATATTTGAAAAATACATTCCCGACAATGAGGTAAGTAATTTCATTAAATTTTATCACTCTAAGGCATGTGGGGATCATTTCTCATAAAAAAAAGGACTGTAGAAATCTTACAAAGCGGATTTTACTAGCCCACCATATTCAAGGAATCACATGCATCCAACAAAACCTATGAAAATTGTCAAAAGGTAAGATTTTTTCAAAATACAAAGAGTCTTTAGATAATCTTCTATTGACTCTTAAGTCTCATCATAGTTGAGATAAGCTCATGTAATTCATGATTTATGACTCTATTTTCATAAAAAACATGATTGACTTAGTCTTGGAAATCTGACTAAAAAAGACCATGTGTGCCAATTTTTAAGAAAACTGGATGAGAAGCCTATCCCCGACCTATAGAGGGCATTTAAATCGTTCTTGGACGTAAGACCAAGGAAAGATGTGAGCCACAATCACAACTACTTGTACATACACGTGCTTTTTCAAAAATAAATAACTAAATAAATAAAAAGAGAGAGTGTGTGTGTGTAAGACTCCAAGTGGCCTACATATAGGTGGTATGATTGTCTTTTTAATTTCTCATCTATAAAATCCTTTCTTCCTTTTTTTCCTAATTAACCCATACATTCAACAAATATAGAAGTGTTTAGAAATTGCAAGTTCCTCAGGTCATCACATAAGAAATATTTATATTCAACTTGATCCATATGTTGGCTTCTAGAACTACTTGCATTTGCATTGTATTGCCCCATGAGATTTTATTGTGGTTGAGATGAAAACTTACCTTTCTCTTGGAAACTGAGAGTAGATGTTAATTTTGTAAGAGTATCTTTAAAATTTGTCATGTTTTGAGCAAGTTGAGTATTGATTATCTATTGCTTTTCAATAAATGCATGTAATGTTTCCTCAAGATTTCTTCTAGGAGGTAGAGCATAAGGAGGTGCATATTTATGAGAATTTTGGAAATTATGGTGTGCTTGAAATGGTGGTTGTGAAGTTTGTACATTGTTATTATCACTCTTCTAATTGAAATTTGGGTGATTTCTCCAACTAGGATTGTATGTTTGTGAGTATGGGTTATGGTTGGCCTTTTGAAAACTACTTAAAGCATGAGCTTGTTCATGGAGACATTCCTTAAAAGAAGGCAAGGGGGATAATTATTGGTTGAATGTTCATTTGTTTCATATATTTGACACAATGTTTTTAACAAATTTTAATTAACCACTCTTTTTTAATTTTAATGCCTCGACTTTTCTAGCTAAAAATGCAAACTTGACTTAGAGCTCATGATCTTTCCTAAGGTTGTACATACCTCCACCAGATATATGAAGTTGAGTTTTACTCGGTGCCTTATAAGTACCTGTGGTGTTTTAATTTTGAGTATTTTCAACTAACAAGTCTAAGTACTTCATTGCTTTATTAGGGTCTTTATCTTCAAAAGCTAAGTTTGCATCTTTAGCTAGAAAATTCGAAGCACTAAAATTGAAAAAGAGTGGTCAATTAAAATCTGTTGAAAATATTGTGTGTTAAATATGTGAAACAAATTATACACTCAACCAATAACTCTCCAACATTGTCTTCTTTTAAGGAATATCTCCATGAACAAGCCTATGCTTTAAACAGTTTTCAAAGGTCGAATCATAACTCATACTCGCAAACGTACAACCCTGGCTAGAGAAATCACCTAAATTTTAGTTGAAAGAGTGACAATGCACAAACTTCATAACCACAGTTTCAAGCATGCCATAATTTCCAAAATTCTCATAGATATGTACCTTTTTATGCTCCACCTCTTAAAAGAAATTTATTTGTCTTTCTTTCATTATGTTTAGCTAAGCTTATTATATCAATGTGAAAAGGTTATATTAATGGTGTAAGAATAAATATAGTGTAAACTTAATATGAACTTTAATGTTTGATACTAAAATGTTTTATATTTGTTATCATATTCAGTCTTTAATACATTGCTTGTTAAATGACTAATCTAAATTTATGTTGTATAACACTTAGTACATCAAATGCTTTGCACTTTCATAGCCCATATTGTATGGTATAACTAACACCTGAGCTATAAAAGGAACTTAATTTATTATTAACATAAGTTATAATCATGAATGTCTAACAACATTTACAAGTATTAGCATTAATTGAATAAGATAACTAATGTAATCATGTTAGCAATTTATAATCTGATTGGAACCTCCTTTGTGTGTGGTTTCCAATTGATTAATAAAAGTTTATACTATACTTGTTTGACATACCATTAATGGATTCTCTAACCTTAACATTTGTTGTTACCTTGTTAAATCTTTACATTAATCTTTCATCTCAAAGTTATCATCAACTTCTTCTTCTTCTTTTCTTCTTCTTCCTCCTCTTTACTACTACTACTACTATTACTACTGCTATTATTATTATTAGTAATATTACTATTACTATTATTAGTAGTAGTATTACTATTGTTGATGCGAACCTCGTGATCATATGGTCACGCAACCCACACGCAAAGACGCCAATTCCCGGAAAGCCAAGTAAATCAGGTTTGATAAGAGTGTGACACAAAGATAACTTGTACCTAGGCACTAGCACTATTGAAAACGGAAAACCCCCACCTAACGAATATTAATTCGCAAACGAGAAGTATAAGGATGACGCCACGAAGACAGTTGTTCTTCGATAAGTCGTTTTTCAGTTCATTAGAGAACTATGGAAAAGAGATTATCTCACCAACACATGCACACACAAAGTGCGGCAAACAAGAAGTTTTGTTAATCTGAATAGTCTTTCTTTACATGTTTGGTTATGCCTCTATTTATAGTGATTCTGGACTTAAGAAACCTTAATGGACCCCTCTTAGGTGGACTTATATGTAGCCCACTTACAATTGACCCAACCAAGTAATAATAACCCAAAGACTAAGAAGAAAATAATAAAAATATAAAAATCTGAAAATTACTATTCTAAATATGCTAGAATCAGATTTGTCACCATTAAAAAGTCCTAAATAGACTAGGAAATTTGATCTGAAGGTAGAATACATTCTAAAGTCTTCTTTCTTTTGTAGCTCGGATGAATAAGGAATCCTTGTAAGAAAAGGATTCTGAAACATTAATGAATCCTTGCCACACTTGGAGATTTTATTGCAGCTCATTGAAAATTCTTGTGGAATTAGAAAATTCCCAAAATAAGCTGGCACATCCTTTTAGGAAAAGAATCCTAGCCAAGTAGGAAGTCCACAAGTCAAAAGGAAGTAAATAACAAAATTCGTACAACCTCTGTTGACCCATATTGAGATGTCTTCCCAAGCTCCGATTGATCTGAAAGTTTAACCCAACGTAATAAAATATGTCAGGAGACTCCACGTAAAATTTCAACTCGATCCAACAGTCTGATTGAGAATTATGACCCTTGCCCTAAAACTGGATAGTTGCACATTTTACATCAAAATCCAAATTTGACCTTGCTTGGATCGTATCAATTATTATTGTTGTTATTGTGTTATTATTATGTATAATTTATACAATTAACCTCCTTGTGGTTCGATCCCGAGCTTGCTAGCTTATTTATTACTTTGACACTTTTGCATTTGAGAGAAGACATCAATCTTTTGATCATGTCATCTGGCATTAATGGTAATTCACTCAAACCACTTGTAATAAATTTTCGAAGTCTTCTTAAAAGAGAAAGATTGTTATACTTTTAAGTGTTCACTCTTTTCTTTTGTATTTTTCAGGTGTTATATAATTTATGTAATTTATTTATAGAAAATAAGACACATAACATTTTATATATAGATAAACCTGAAAATCTTGTAAATAATAAAATATCAATTTTCTCCTTAAATAATATCACATATGTTATTTTAAGATAATTTTAGAAATTTATTCAATAAAGTCTCTACTTGATTTTTTTATATCTAAAATTGTAATTACCTCTATAAATTACATTTTTAGTCCTCAATTTCTAAAACTTATATAATCATGTCATATTTGAATAATCATCTTATTTTAATTTTTTACTAATGGTTCTTATATGTATGACCTATTAAGTTTTGTAATAAGTTGATCCAAATATAAATCACAATCCTAAATAAAATATGATTATATAAATTAAATAAATTAATTTATTATCAATTCACTAATTGATTGATTTATATTTCAAGATTAAGTACAATAACTACCAACTTGCATGATCCCTCAAATATTTAGAAAGTCATAAGTAGTTTGACTTAACTTTTTAGTGACCAGATTTTTAGTGTAATTAATATTTGTTCATCAACAATGTTTCACTCTAGACATTATAGTATGAAGTATGTCTATGCTGTCAAATCATAGTTGTTCTCAATATCATAATCATTGATTCCTTGAATAAGATTTGAAAATCTTTGCAAATCTTATTTGACCTTGCACAAGAATTTACAATCAATACTATTTGAGAATATTTTTTCTAATTTAACTAGAGTGATAAATTGCTAATTGAAATAGCTTCATATAGTTCTTGTTATTCCTAATATGTACTCATTTTTACCCTTAATTAGGAAAATATGTAATAGAATCAAAGAATAACACTCCATTTATAAGATGATTTAGTGATCTTAAGTTTAGAGATCACTTGCACAACCATCATGTGAGTCTTTTCATAGACACAAGTGATCTCTTCATATGAAATTCTCATATGAGTCAGTTCGCTTTACATATTATCTTATAAGCATCTATATATTAATTCTTAGTATCTCTCATATCTTAGCTTATAAGAACAACTGCTTTATTTCATAAAAAAAAAGAACATGATATGTATAAGTTTCAAGAGCTCTAATTAATATTTAGTCTTAACAGAGCATTGAATAGGAACATTTAGTAATAATACTTTGATGCAATAAGAATCTCATAATTATAATAACTTTATAATTTTCTTTGTAAAACATTTTTATCCCAATGACTTCTTTACTTTAGATTTATTAATCAATTATTTGATGAATATTAAAGATAAATAAGTCTTTATTAGTAAAGATAATGCTTTAAAAAATAAACCTACTAAATCAACAAAAACAAATAAGAATAAAGAGAATGGTGCACACAAAAAGTATGAACATGACCATGTTTGTTATAGAGGATACATCATGAATACTCTCTCCAACTAGATGTATGATCTTTTTTGATGCTATGAAGATCCTGTGAAAATATAAAATATTTTAAAGACTAAATACAAAAAAAAAACCAGGCTAGCTTTGAACCCACTTTGGTGCATGTTTTTCTTCCTCATTTATGAGCTTTTTTTTTAAATCCAAAATAATATAACAATTTCCCCTCCAGCTTTTCATCCATATGCTTGCCTTCTTGGATTAATGAATTACCCAAAATAAATTAATTGTTATTTGTTGTGTGGACATGTATGATAATAGATTGTGCTTGGACTAATTTTAAAACTGATTTGGGGCTCAATTTAAGCATCATATAAATATAAATATACTTATTATTTGGGGTAAGAATGAAATTAAAACCTTAGGTGTTTGATAGTTGAAGTTTTCACAAAATATAAGACAAGTTTGGACTTGAAATAGATTTATTATACGATAATATTTTCTAGGATTGGAATATTTGATTTTTTTAGAAAAAATTTGGAGCACTTATTTGGACTAAGATTTGCTTCAAACTTTAACTACATTTCTCTTCAATTCTTTGTTTTGAATTCCGACATTAAATTTTCTAACATAATCTATTTAAACTCTAAAAACCTAACAAAACATTAAAAGAAACTTCATTACTAAAAAGCACATCAATTATTAAAAAAACTCAAATAAAAACAATAAATACATATCTAAAATAAGAAACTTAATGATACTTTTGATGCACAATCACACCCCTCCAACTTAAATTTTGTTGGTCCTCAAGCAAAACAAAACACAAAACCTTGAAATAAAATGAATAATAATAACTATAATTAGGCTCGACTCATCACACTTGTATCATGCAAACAACATAATTGATTCATGCGAACATTAGTATTTTCAACTTAGTGTATACATAATAGAAAATAAAGAAAAATAAGCATACTCAAATTCTCTAAATTAAATATCCATACAAAATTTCAAATTCAATCATATTTATCATGCAACCAATATAATTGATTCACGCGAAAACTCAACTTATGATATTCCCTTCTTACTACTACAAACAAGGTAGCAAACTAGAGAAATATCTATATTTTTTTTGTTTTTTAAGATATTATTTATTCTTTGTCTTTAAGTGGTCACTTTCCTTTTGACACGAATACAAACATTTATGATGAATGCACCCGGTTACTCACAAAGTCACAAACTTAAAGTGCTTTTGCATACTCATATTTCAAGATGTCTTTTGATATAAAGATAAACATTTGTGATGAATATCCTTAATTACCGAGCAACTCAAAATATTAAGTAGATAGAACTTTATACACATTTATTTATTTAATTATCTAATAATTATTACTCTATTTACTTAAACCTTGTTTAGGACTAGAGGAAAAGAAATGATCACAAGTAAAGCATCACACTTATCTTTTATGCATAATCACACAACTCACACAACTTTTACAAGGAAGATATACTTCAATAATCTTAAAAAGAACCAAAAGTATGCTATATCTTACTTTATAAGATATTATATATCCCAAATTAAAGCATGCAATGTTCAACATAATAATGAATCCAAAAATATAATGTAGATCCTAAAAAAGTCTTATTCACCTACGAATGAAATTTTTTTTTCAAACAAGCATGGCCATCTTAAGCATTCAACATAATTAAATATATAAAATTAAGTTATCCTTAATGTAAAAAAAATAAAGAAGAAAAGAATAAAGATTAGAAAATTATTACTTTTTTTTTTCAAGGATGAATGTTTGATTGAATTGGACATGAGCTAACTTCTTGCTTGATTTTTTTTTTACCTGTATATCAAAATTACAAGAAAACATCAAACCATTTTTTTTTGCAAAAAAAGAACCTCACACCCCCCAACTTAGAATAATGCATTGTTTCTAATGCATAAACAAGTAAATATAAGAGTCTAAAAGAAAAGAAAAGGAAAAAAAACTCATTACTTGTGATACTACAAAGGTATTGGATCTTTAAGATGCAATGTCTCAACGTCAACCACAAAGTTTTCAAGATAAGGTTACAATCGATAACCATTTACTTTGAAAACATTTCCATTCTTAGGGATTTCTACCTCAAAAGCACCATGCTCAGAGATGGATTTCATCACAAATGGACCAATCTATTTTGTCCTCAAATTTTCAGGAAAGAGATGTAATCATGAATTATACAAGAGAACCTTTTGACCAACATGAAAGGATTTTCTAAGAATATGTTTATCATGCAAAGTTTTCATGTTATGTTTTGAAATTTTTGCATTTTTAAATGCATCATTTCTCGGCTCCTCTAATTCATCCAATTAAAGTTTTTTATTTTTGCTAACCTCGTTTTCATTGTCATTGAATTGCCAAATTATGCATAGTGCTCAATCTCAATAGGGAGATGACAAGTTTTTCATAAACTAGCCTATAAGGAGACATTCCTAAAAAGGTGTTCTAAGTAGTACGATATGCCCACAAAAAATCAACTAGTTGTAAGGACCAATCTTTATAGTTTGGGTTGATTGTTTTCTTTAAAATGTTCTTGATTTCCCTTTTTGCCAACTTAGCTTGGCCATTAGTTTATGGGTAATTGGGGGTATTGACCTTGTGAATTACACCATATTTTTTCATCAACATCCTAACGGGCATATTATAAAAATGTTTCCCCCCATCACTAATCATAGCCCAAGGCATGCCAAAACGAGAAAAAATATTTTCTTTCAAGAATTCAAGAATTTAATAGCTACAAGGATGAATTGGTAGCCACATGAACTAGGAAAAGGTCCCATGAAATCAATCCCCCAACAATCAAATATTTCCAAAACAAGAATGGGGTTAAAGGACATCATGTTACATCTAGTGAAGTTACCTAGTCATTGGCATTGATCACATGCAACACAAAAGGCATGAACATCTTTAAACATGGTGGGCCAATAAAAACCACATTGTGAGATCTTGGCAATGGTTTTCTTAGAAAAAAAATGCTCATCACAGGCTAATGCATGAAAAAAATTAATAACACTTAGACTTTCATGATCAAGGATGTACTGCCTAACAATGTGGTCAGGACAGTATTTAAATAGGTAGGGGTCATGCCAAAAAAAAATACGCACATTACGCAAGAAGTTTTGTTTGTCAAATTTAGACCAATAAGAAGGAACCTGACTTGTGACTAGGTAATTTGCTATGTCAGCATACCATGGAGAACCAATGTAAGAGATAGTTTCTGCACAAAATAAATTTTTATCAGCAAAGAGTTCATTTATTAGAGATTCATCAATTATGGTCTTATCACTTGAAAGACGGGACAAATGATTAGCTACTATATTTTTTACTCCCTTTTTATCTCAAATTTCAAGGTTCCTTGGAGTAGGACGATCCATAAAATCAAACATGGTTTGACATCTTGTTTTGTGAGCAAGTATTTCAATGTTGCATGATCAGTAAAAACAATAACAAAAGATCCAACCAAATAAGACCTAAACTTGTCTAATGCAAAGACCACAACTAAGAGTTCTTTTTTAGTTGTAGTGTAATTCAATTGAGCATCATTTAAAGTCTTACTAGCATAATAAATAACATGAGGTTTCTAATCTTTTCTTTGCCCTAAAACGGCCCCTACTGCAAAATCATTAGCATCACACATCAGTTCAAATGGTAAAGACCAATCATGAGCTTGCATGATTGGTGCAGTTGTTAACAACCCTTTAAGCTTTTCAAAAGCTTTTTGACATTTTGATGTCCAATCAAATTGGATATCTTGTGACAACAAGTTACATAATGGTTTGGTAATGGTACAAAAAAATAAATGAATCTTTGATAAAAGCCAAAATGTCCTAAAAAGGATCTCACATCTTTCATAGTCTTAGGGGTAAGTAATTTTTGAATGATTTTCACTTTTAACTTATCTACCTCTATCCCTTTTGAAGAGACAATATGACCTAAAACAATGCAATGTGTCACCACAAAATGACACTTCTCCCAATTAAGTATAAGATTGCTCTCTTCATATCTTTTAAGAACTTTTTCTAAATGCATTAGACATAACTCATAAGAATCCCCATAAAGCTAAAAAATCATCCATGAAAACTTCCAAAAAAATTTCCACCATGTCACCAAAAATTCTCATCATACACCTTCGAAAAATAGTTGGTGCATTATACAAACCAAAAGGGCATTATTCTATAAGTATAAGTACTAAAAGGATAAGTGAAAGTGGTTTTTTCTTGGTCTTCTAAGGAAATCTCAATTTAGTTATAACCCAAGTATCCATCAAGAAAGCAATAGAAAACTCTTCCAGTTACTCTTTCAAGCACCTGGTCTAAAAATGAAAGTGGAAAATGGTCCTTCCTAGTCACCATGTTCAACTTACAATAATCAATACACATACGCCATCCAGTTTGAATTCTTGTTGGCACTAGCTCATTATTTTCTTTCTTCACTACCGTGACTCCAAATTTTTTAAGGACAACTTGGGTTGGATTAACCCATTTTGAGTTTACAATGGGGTAAGTGATACCTGCATCAAGTAGCTTAAACACTTCACCTCTCACTACTTCCTTTATGTTTGGGTTCAATCGTCTTTGCATTTGCTTCACAGATTTAGCCTCTTCTTCAAGATAGATTCTATGTGTACATAAAAGAGGGCTCATTCCTTTTAAATGAGTAATTGTCCACCCAATTACTTTCTTATATTTTCTCACCACTCTCAAAAGTTTTGTTCCTATTCTATGATAAGTTTTGATGAGATCACAATAGGATATGATTTATCTTTCCTTAGAAATGCATACTTAAGATCACTCGATAAAGGCTTCCTTTTTGGTTTATAAGGTTAGATAAGAGATGCCTTAACTTTCACTTAGGCTAAAATCAAATGCTCAAACAATGAAGTCTATTGACCTATTAACATAATAGGCATTGGATCTAGATAAGTCTCGAGCTCTCTTAATTTCTCATCATCATATTCCAAAGAATAAACTCTTTCATTATGAATTAAAGTTCTCTCTAATGGATCTTTTATCCACTCTCTCTCAAAGTGTTCTTGACAAACTATTTGGATTAATCTACCTCTCTAATGTCTTCATGTTCACCAATTTGTTTGGAAACATTAAATATGTTCATCTCTATAGTTATATTCCCAAAAGACAATTTCATCACCCTATTTCTATAGTTAATTAAGGTATTGGATGTAGCTAGGAAAGGTCTCCCTAAGATGATTGGGATGGGAGCATTAGATCCTTGAATAAGTGTGTTGTTTAACACTACAAAATCAACAGGAAAGTAGAATTTATCTACTTGGACCAACACATCCTCAACAATGAATTTATCTACTTGGACCAACACATCCTTAACAATACCTCTAGGAATCTTGATTAACCTATCAACTAATTGAAGTGTGATTCAAGTAGGCTTGATTTCTCCTAAACCTAATTGTTCATAAACAGTGTAGGGTACTATATTCACACTTGCTCTTAAATTCAACAAAGCTTGATATATCTTATGACTTCCAATAATATATGAAATGGTAAGACAACCAGTATCCTTGTATTTGGAAGAGGTCTTAAACTAGATGATGGCACGAGCATGTTTAGTTAGAAAGGCTCTTTCTTTCACCTTCAATCTTGTTTTGACTGTACATAAATCTTTAAGAAACTTTGCATAAGATGGGACTTGTTTAATTGCATCAAGAAGTGGAATATTGACTTTCATTTGTTTGAACAATTCATAGATTTCTGAGTTTATAAGATCATGTTTAAGTTTCCCTAACTTTTATGGAAATGGTGCTTTAGGAACAAATTCTAAATCACTTGCTTTAACTCCAATTTTTCTTGAATCATCTCCTTTCTCACTCATTTCTTTCGCCTTTCTTTTCACTCAAACTCTCATTTGTCACTTGTGTTTTGATTCCCTCTTCACTTTTCTTAGATTTCTCTTCCACAATACCTTTAGGAATCCCAAAATCTATACCTTTGTCAACAATCTTTCCACTTTTAAGGGTGGTGATGGCTTGGACTTGTTCATGGTTTAAAGGTTCACTAGGTGAGGATTCACTCATATGTACCTGACCTTTAGGATTGGGCATTGGTTGAGCTGGGATTTTTTCCTTCTCTTGAATGCTTAGTGATTGAGTCAACTTAGTTAGTTGACTTCGAATGTCATCTAAAGTCTTATTGGTCTAGTCTTGAAATTTGTAAGCTTGGTTGTTAATTTCTCCTTGTGTTTGCATGAATTGTTGAAGAGTATCATCCTCTAGGGAACTTTTATGAGGTGGTTGATACATGTTATATGTGGGACCATGAAATGGTTGGGGTGGAGGTTGAAATATTTGAGTTACTGAAGAGCCCTTATTTCTCTATCCAAAATTTAGGTGGTTTCTCCATCTAGGATTATAGGTATCAGAGTAGGGATTGTCTACTTGGTTTGAAAAGGGCTTTCTAACATTACATGAATAAGAAGTTTGGCCATATAGCACTTCTTTGAAAGCTGAACTGGTAGGACACTTGGTTGTTCTATGCCCTTTACTCTCACACACAACAAAACTCTACTCTTGTTATTCACTCATGACATACATTTTTTTAAGCTCAAGAGACTCTACTTTCCTAGTCAATGAGGTTAACTAGCATTGAGGTCATCAATCCTTTTCAATTAGAACTTACCACTTGAATGAGAAATGATGTTTTTAGACTCAACATGAAGTGTTGAAGTGGGAGAGAGGTCTCCCATTGCTTTGTGTTTTCAGCCAATTGATCAAAAAAGTTAAAGGCTTCACTTAGTTCTTTATCATAAAACTCACCATTACACATGGTTGACACTAGCTTTTTAAAATTTATGGTAAGAGAGTCGTAGAAGAAACTCACTAACCTCCACATCTCAAAACCATGGTGGGGGCATGCATTTAACAAGTCTTTGAATCTTTTTCAAGCTTGGTAAAATGATTCATCTGGACTATAAGAAAAATTCATCATTTGATGTTGTAAGGTTGTCGTCTTATGAGTGGAGAAGTATTTTTTTAAAACTTCAACTTGCATTCCTCTTCATGTACTTATAGACCTAGGACATAGGGAGTTTAGCCAAAGCTTGGCTTTATCCTTTAAAGAGAATGGAAACAATTTAAGCCGAATAGTTTTCTTAGTGCATATTCTATCAATAAAAGTATTACATACCTCTTAAAAGTCCTTAATATGTATATATGGATTTTCAGAATCCATACTATGATATGTGGGAAAAAGTTGGATAATGTCTGGTTTCAAATTTAAAGCTTATTGGTTAAGAGGCAAAATAATACACGAAAATGTACTTTATTTAGCTGGATGAAGATACTCTCTAAGAGTTCGAAAATTAGGTTGATCATTGAATTGTGGAGGTCCATTACCTTGAACAATCCCTTCACCCTTTACATTTTCAATATTAGCCATGATGAAAAAATTAATATAACAATTATATGAATATAAAAAGAAAGGAAAAAGAAAAAGAAGATTGCAAATAAAAATAAATGAAATGTAAAAGATAAAGTAATAGCTTAAAAATAGAAATACAACAAATTAGGAAATTCACACTCCAACTAATAAGCAATATTAACAATAATAAACATTAAAAGATAATTATAACAAGAATGACTAAAGAGGCAGTAATACCATCTAAGTACTTCAAACAATAAATATAAGAAAAATAATCATAACAAAACAACAAAAAATAAAATAAACAAGAGGCGCTAATATCAGCCAAGTACTTTAAAAAAATAATCACAAAAAAACAACAAGATAAAATAAAATAAATAAGAGGCGGTAAAACTTGCCTTATAATATAAACAATAAATATTATAAACTAATTAGAATAAACATAAAAAAAAATGGTTAACCCAACCAAAACCCAACAATTAGTAGTCCATTCCACAGTTCAATATCCAAAAAGTTGAGGTCAATTTTTTTTAGGCGATAAAACCAGCCAATTAATTTTTTTATATGATTTTTTTTCAATAATCAAATCTAAAATTGTTACTTTTACTTGCTAGCTTTCCGACAACGATGCCAAAATTGCTTGATTGTTTTTTATGATCCACTTGTTTTAACTTGCAAGTGCATGAGTGTGTGATATAACAATTAACTCAGTAAGATCGATGTCATATTCACAGAGAGCTAGATCTATAAATTAAGCTAGGTAACAAAAAAAACTCAAGAGAAATTAAATTAACAATAACTTGGTTGAAAATAATTGATAGATTTGTTTTCAAATATAAAAACGTGTAAATAGATTTTAAATAAAAAAATAAGTCTTGGTCCAAATCAATTTGAATGGTGATGTAGTGGTGATTCCTTTAAAATATATAAGATGACTCAACCTAATATCAATGATAGTGATATTAGATTGGAAGATATTACAATGAAGTTTAAAAAGATGAAGATTGATTATTGTTTTAGAAAGAACAAGTAATTTCATATTAAATAAGACATTGAATCAAGCAATTTCTATACCAAAACTAAAGTTTATGCATAAAAAATCAAGATTATAACATTACCTAAATAATTTCTAAAATTTCCTTGCAATAATAAAACATTCATGAAGAAAATGAGGAGATAAACATTAAGATTCATGTATATCTTAAAAAACTTACCTCAACCACCATCATCCTTGATTTGGATCCAAGAAAGAGATTAGCCAACCATGATTATTTATAAAAACACTTTAATAAACATGAAATAACTTGAATCAAATTGAAATAATAAGTTTTACAAACTAAAGAACTAAAATCTATAAAGAAGAACACAATACAATTTTAGTAAAAATTTGAATATAAATATGATGCTAACTTTGAAAAGCAATTTAGACCCTTTTAGAAGCTTTTTTTGGAGATGTCTATTAGAGATATATTTATAAAAAATTCTATCACCTTTCGATATCATTAAAGAACATCTTATTTAGACACCTAAGTCAAAAGTTATGGGCAAAACACCAAAAAGTGTTCTGAAAAATCAAATAAGGCTAACTTTGCAACCACTTTAGTGCATGTTTTTCTTCCTCATTTATGAGCTGCCTTTTTCTTCTTTTTGACCCAAAATAATGTAACAATGTCCCCTCTAGCGTTCCATTCATGTGCTTGTCTTCTTGGATCAATGGATTACCCAAAATAAATCAATTGTTATTTGTTGTGTGGACATGTAAAATCATGGATTGTGCTTGAGCTTATTTGAAGGCTAATTTGGGGCTAAATTTAAGCATCATATAAGAATATAAATGTACCTATTATTTGAGCTAAGATTAAAATTAAAACCTTAAGTGTTTGATGGTTGAAGTTTGCATGTAATATAAAGTAAGTTTGAATTTGAAATAGATCATATGATAATCTTTTCTAGGATTGGAATATAATTGATTTTTTTAGGGAAAATTTGGAGCACCTATTTGAGCCAAGATTTGCTTCAAACTTTAATTAAATTTCTCTTCAATTCTTTGTTCTTAATTTTGACATTAAATTTTCTAACATAATCCATTTAAGCTATAAAAACCTAGCAAAACATTAAAAGAAACTTCATTACTAAAAAACATATCAATTACTATAAAAAATCAAATAAAAATAATAAATATATATATGTAAAATAAAAAACTTAATAATACTTTCGATGCACAATCAGTGATTATGGTGACTTGAATGTATATTAGAATAATCTATGAAATTAACATGGTTATTAACACTAAATCTTTTGATTGATGGTATGATTTTGCTGCCACTACCTATATTTTTATTGATAAATACTTTAAAAATGTTAAAGAAGATAAATATTCCGTGATGCATAATAATGCTAAAGCAAAAATTATTGGAAAAGAAGTTATAAATCTTTCTTTCATTTCCAAAAAAAGTACTTTAATCTATGTTATATCTACAATTATGTTGTGTAGGAATGGAAATAAAGCAATTTTAGAGGTTGAAAATTTGATCTTGCTTAAAAAAAGGTATTTTTTTAAGGGCTATTAATATGCTACAATATTCAATTTTAGTATTATTAATAATAAGAGTAATATTTCTATTTATATTATCATATCTCATTATGACATAATAATTGAGCAAAAGTTAATGTTACAACTTTAAAGTTTATGTCTAAAAATGGAATGATTTTTATAATTATAAAACTTGAGATAATTGTGAGATTTATATTGAAGAAAACATGAAAAAGAAATCAATTCTATAGGTTGAAAAGATAATGGTATTATTGAATTAGTATATTTAGTTATTTGAGAATTGAATGACTTTTTAACTAGAGGTTATAGTAAGTATTTTAGTACATTCATTAATGATAGTTCCAAGTACACTTATGTTTATTTGATAAAAATTAAAAATTAAAAATTATAAAAGTTAAAATTTATAATATAATTGAAAAAAATAGAAATGAGGCTCAAATACTTAAGAAGTGATATAAGAGATGAATATTTCTTTATGTAGTTTTTTAATTTTACAAAGAAAATGGAATTGTACTTCAAGAAAGTGCTCCATGAAACCTACAATAAAATGAATTGGTGAAAATAAATAATAAAACATTGTTTGATAAGGTAAATATCATGATTTTCACTGTTAAATTGCCAATTAATCTTTAGGAAGAATATTTGCCAACAACTTGTCACGTATATAATGATTTACCTTTAAAAAATATAAAATATAAAGGAATCATGAAATGTTAAAAGCCTAGCCTAAATCACTTTAGTGTTTGTAGTTGTTTAGCTTATGATAGAATACTCGATCTAAAAGGGATATAGTTGAGACCAAGAGCCAATACAAGTGTTTTGTGGGAAATGCTAAATATTTAAAAGCTTATAAGCCATTAGATGTTGATTTCAATGTTATTGTGGAATAAAAAAATATTGATTTTATTAAGAATAAATATCTTAATGATTCTAATAATGATCTAGATTTAGACAACATGTAAAAAATAGATATAAAGTTAATGCTTCTTCTAAACACAAAAGAAAACTTAATGACTCATTTAATGGGATTAGAAAAAGTCAAAGAGAAAAGGTATAAAAATAATTACATCCTAACTTTTTTTATACACAAACACTAACTTTTTTCGTGAAAGGGTATTGTAAACTTATGATTAATAAAATACCTATATTATTATTAGTTCAAAATGATCTCAAGTTTTATAGTAAAATAATGGCATCTATAGATACTATCTTTTTTTAAAAAGACAATTGATAAGAAAATTAATTCTTTTATTTCAAAAATATATATTTGATTCTTAACTTACCTTAAGAATCAAAACTAATTGGTTGTAAATAGGTATTTAGGAGGGAATATAATATACAAAACTTTTAAGGCTAGGTATTTATAGGGTTTAGATTTAAAAAAAATATTGATAATTTCAACATATATACTTTAATAACTAGAATAATCTCTATAAGAATAGTGTATGAAAGGCTCGAAGCACCAAAAAGATAGGGTGAATTAGGTATTTTAAAATTACATCTAAATATTTTAGTTTTAAACAAAACAATTATAAAAAACACAATAATACCACATAACAACTTCTACTTTATAAGCTTGGGCCTCTACTATACCTATAATGTATTTTAGGGCTAGATCATACCTTACAATGAATCATTTTATAAGTTAATGACTCAAATCTTCATGACAATCATGTTACACTAGGATTAAAATCAAATTCATCAGTGTTATTTGCATGTCAAACATTGAAACCAACTAAAATTACAAAAAAAAATAAGGACTAACCTCACACAATATTTTTTATAGAGATAGACCAAAACACATACAAGCTTTCACATGAAGGTTCACAATTGAAACCCAAGCGGTTATAGTATCACTTACACTTTAACAACAAGTTTCACTAAAAAAATAAAAACAAATGCATTACTAGATATATTATAAAGGAAATGGACTCAAGTTTTTAATACTAGTGATTTAACTTTTTAGGTAAGGTAGGTTGTGCTATAAATATATAGAAGAATAATCAAGAGTAAGCTTAAAAAAGAAGATGATAAAAGTTATTTCATGTTATCAAATGAAAAATCATTTTAAATAATATATCAGCTTCATGTTACTAATTAAAATAACATGCCAATAAAGACATAATATCAATTGACTTACAAATATATTTTGTTCTTTTGGCATCACAAAAAGGAATCCATATAAACTAATATCATATATTTTGTATAAGCATGAAAAATTATTAAATACAAAAAAAAATACATGCATAAATAAAGTTGTTCAAGACAAATAAAAAATATATGAAATAAAATTGATCAACGATGATAATTAGCTTGCCACATGTTAGTAGGCATTATTCCAAATAGATAATGAGATCCTTTTATTTCGCATATTCATATGAACAATACCTTTTGTTCATCCAAATGAAATGTTGAGTTTCTCAAAACACAAACATAACAAAAACAATAATTTTAAAATCTTTCAAGAGTTTTAAGGATCAAATTAGACAATCTACAGTTATTTAGAATTTATACAAAGATACTTGGATATCATTTTTTCTTATGAAGTTTGATAAACTATTCAAAGTTGACTTGTCAAAAATCATAAACTGTAAAATTATACTATCTCTAATAGCAATCAAAATAAACCACTTTATCAGAAATCTCCATAACTATTTTAAAAGAGAGATTGTCATTCCTTGAGTTTTAACTTTTTTTTCCTCTATTTTGTCTATATATATAGGTGTATGTAGAGTATGTTTGTATAGATAGAAAAATATAAGACATAGTAACTAATAGTGAAAAAACATAATCAATTAATGGAAAAATATCACTTTTCTCCTTTAAAAAATATCACATATATTAGTTTAGGGCAATTTTATAAATATATGTAATTAAGTTCATACTTGAATTTTCTAGATCGAAAATTATAATCCCTTAAATTAATTATATTTTAATATATAATTTTTAAAATTTATTTATAATCAAATCTTAGTTAATTAATTATCATACTTTAATTTATTATCAATTATTTGTAATGCGTGTGACTCAATAGGCTTCTAATATAATGACTCAAATATAAATTATAATCTTAATCATAATTTAATTATAAATAGTAATTTATTTTTATTTCAATTAAAAACCATCATGAAAAAGTCTTACTTGCTTAATCAATAAAAAAAACTCTTTTATATTAGATATATAATAAAATTTATATTTATGACATTAGCTATGAAAATGTAAAAAGAAAAATAATTTTAATGTTTTAAATTGTTGAACTCGTAAAGAAAAATGAGGAATGTTTTAAATATGTTTTCCAAACTAAGTGTAAATTTAAACAATCCTCTGATTTCAATTTTTTCAAATAATTGAAGTACCCTGTTTTTGAAAAAAAAGCTCCAGCACGGAGGAGTGGAAAGAGGCAAATAGTACCGTTTAAAAATAAGAAAAATTACAATTTAACTGTTAACACAGAGCATGGAGCAGGGAATTGATGGCAGGATTCTTTTTAGAACCATCGTTTAGTTTAGACCAGAGAGTACAAGGCAGATACGCCCCCTTTTTTCCTTGAATTCCCATTGCACGACCACAACGATCAAGCCGCTAATTATAGCTGCTACGGGGAAGGCTTGCCCTTCGCGCATGTCTGGCATTCGAGAAAAAATAGCCAAGAGCAGGAGCCATGACTCTCAGTACGTGTAATGATTGTTAATACCAAACTATAGATTCAAAATATTGTCACTGATCTGAGCTTCTCTGACTTCAATAGAAAATGAAAAATAAAAACCTGAAAAAGCATAAGCTTATATAGAATAAAATATACACATCTATCTGAATTCCAAGCTAGCTTCTACCATCTGCAATAAATTTCTAATCTTTCTTCTTTTGTGCCTAGTGAAAGCTCCGCTGGTTGAATACCAGGGACACCGGTACCCAGGATACGGTGCCACGAACAACACCAAAATAGCGACACTGCAAATAAATGTTTTTCTTGAACACATGGTCCTCACATTGCCAATTTGACAATGTATTCAGTTTTTTTGGTGCAGATATGGTAGTCAGAAAGAGCAATTTAGCAATGTTGCCTGGACAGTATTAATATAACAACGTACTTGTTATCTATGAAGGTTCCCTATCCCCATCCTGTTCAAGACCACCGCCTTAGTAGCTGTGGTTGATGGTGGCCTATTGATCTTCTCAAGCAACCTACTGAATGCTAACTTCACAGGTATGCATGCAACTGTAGTTGGCCCAGATGTCTCAGTTTTGATTAGCCCATCCATTTTACCATTACCCGTATCTTGTACAGGATTCCTAACAAAAATCTGCTTAATACCAATTGATGACAGGGTTCTTGTTTTTTGATTAGATGGTAAGCTTACTTTCTTTGGCATCTTTCTAGGGAACTTCTTTTGTGCCGAAGGCTGGGGAACATGAGGTAGGCTCTTCCTTGCCAGGTTTGCCTTGTAACTGAAACTGCCCCCACTTGATTTCCTAAATGAAACTCTTTTTTCTTGATCCATAAATTGAATATCCTCAGCAGCAGCATCGAAGCCCGACAATGATAATAAATGTGGGCGTGGTACCCTAGAATTGGTCCTTCTTGCAGTCCGCCATGCTGGTTGAAGTGATGTACTTTCGTCTTGGTCAACTGCTTCATTGCTATAATAATCATTTGAAGGAAACTGATCATTTGAATGAAACTGAGATTCAGATGAACCATCTTCCACAGCTTCAATTGGTATCGGATGTCCTATTATTGCCTTCCCATCAAACTTGCTGATGAGAGAAACAATAGGTACACGATCTTTTTGGTAGCTTGATTGGACCTTCAAATCCACATCTACTAACAAAGATCTTGCCCTTCCCCCATAGTGGTGCTCGCCAACAAATATTGGATTGGAATGCTCCCCCATGTCTTCCCAATGTCTCCTGAAAGTATGTTGATCCTCCAAACCCATGCCTTGCCATTTTATCATATCACGACCAGTATTATTTCGATCTCTGGACACAAAACTTGATGGAAAAGAGCAACCTCTATTACCAAGACGATACATTTTGGACCCAAAATATTTTCTGCCCAAATTGGCATCATGGGCACCAAATGCCCTTTGGCTTGAGATACTTCCTTTCATCCCATGGAAGGTTCCATGAGAAGCTCCATTAGAACCCTTTCCATATTCCATACTGACAGGCTTCTGTGTAAGATATCTAATGTTCCTTTTCCCCTTCAATTTCCATTTAGACACTGCTTCATGTGCAAGAAAATGTTCATCATGGTAAAGGTCATCCATGTCATCAGAAGATATCAATCCATCAGACTCCTCGCTGCTTGTACTAGCATGTTCTAGTGTTGCTTCAGGCTGTCCCAGAGCATCCTGCTCAGCTTCTATAGGGAAAGCAACATCTAGACAGACAAATAAATAAATAAACGCTAATGAGACAAAAACAATAAATAGTGACTTCTGAAGTAGAAGAGATATTATGAGCCATGACTCAGATAACTGACATTTGACACAAACAATTAAAATTAAACTAAACCATCAATTTCTTGGTACACAGAATCACAATATTTGTGAGAAAGGAATGGTAAATACTTAACCTGAAAAAATAACCATTTCTTTGTCCACATCCGGTTCAGTCTGAGAAGAATCAGACTCGGATTCAGATGAATTAGATCCAGACAAATCAGATTCAACATCTTCCATAAATCCAGATGAAGAGTCTTCTTCATTTGAAGAACCAGGATGGGAATGCAACTCGGCTTCAAAACCAGAAGGAAAGAACTTATTCTGGTGTGGAGGAATGTCCTTTTCATCCATAGAATCACTAGAATCAGCTGGCAAGTAAACACATCTAGTCCTCTTTGCCTGGAAAATAGCTCCCATCTTCTCCACTCCTGAACGAGAAACAAAACTAGTCAAATTGCAATAGCTGTGGGATTCCAAATTTTGCATAGTTTTCCATCAATAAGCAAGAGGGCACCGTCACATCCCTCGGCTAAGCATCCCCCAACCAACCCTTGTGACTAACTTTATTTTCCTAAAGAATGTTTTACCATTTGCATGAGGGGTTATTTCCACATGAGGGAAGGTGTCAGAAGGATCTTCATATTTGTTGTCTGCTACAGGTCTTCTCCAAGAACCATCTAAATCAACGGAGGATGAAAATTTTCTCTTTAAGGCAGTCCTCCGCCCAAAGTCTTGTGAACCTCTCATCCGCAGAATTGCCTCATTATGAAATTCCGAGACTGACTGATCTCCATCCTTGGCTTTCAGTGGAATTCGTGGGCTGCCTGGAATCTCTATATCAACTCCTCTCAAAGTTTGGTTCAATTTAACATCATCAGGTTTTCCACTATAATTTATTGAGCATTCTGAAAATGCACCCAGCTCGGTCTTCACAGACCCAGATGATTTACTTCTTGGGCAATCAAAAGCAACACCCGATGCTCCTTGCTTTCTCAAGAGTTGCTTTTCAAGCTCAAGGGCATGTAGAATTGCATCTTCTCGACGTGCATATTTCTCTCTTTTCTTGATTGGCATGCCCATGGCAGATTCAGCCCTTTCAATACAATCAGAAAATTCAGCACACCGAAATGCCTTCACACGCTTCGACTTTTCTAAATTGTACCAGTCCCTGAGAAGAAGTAGCAGCATGCTGAAATCAGAATGAAGATGTGACAGATATTGAGAGATGGGAAAATCAAATAACTTGGAATAAGGGCAAGGAACACCTGGTTTAACTAGTAAAACACTTAGTGGAATATTAATAACTTAAATACCAATTGATTGCATTTTTTTCACCAAGCCAAGTTTAAGAATAGTTAAACCTCAATAAGTTCGGACTACATAGAAAAGAGGATAAACACGAAAAAGTTAGCATAACGAAGACCAGATAACCAATGCAATGCTTGTTTTCCAAGAAACAAAATCATGGAAAATTGTAGAATCTATGGACTCTGCACAAAGAGTTATTTTGGTACTCAAATCATGTTTGTTTTCTTTCAAGACAGACATTAGAATGCATTTAGAAAATTTGCAAATCATGCAATGACTTTTACTTCATAAAAATACAATGGAAATTGCCTTCGTCTTTTTTCATTTTGGCATCAGCAAATGACAGATCACGAGAAGCAGAGTTTAAAGGATGGATTTTGATGAACCTTAGATGGAACATCCATGCAAGGTGGCAGGGATGAGTGCTGTAATTTCAATACGAATTGATCAAACTAGTACAAGATTAACTATTTTATGGTGGTCGTGACACTGTAAAAAATGAAGCAATCATCAGAACAGAACTCTAACAGGAACAACAATTTTATCAAGATAATCTAGCAATCCGTCATTGCCAGAGTAGACCAAATATGCTTTAAGATTTTGCAAAAACACAGAATGGGGAATATGCTTTTAAGACTCCGCAAAAGGGTTGTTAGGATTAAATTGCACAGAATGGGGATTGAAAGATAACGAAAGGCAAAAGATAGGATTGAAACAATCAGCCCCACTCACAACACCTAATGCAAGAACTCCAACAGAAAATTGCAGCTATTATCTACCCAACTAACTAACTACAATCTTAAGCTAAATGGAATTGTGCAAAAATTAGAAGCTAAAGTTTGGACTTCTCAATTATTAATACAACAGACCAACGCATTTATCGTCTCTTTTCAGCAATCATCGTCTAATTAACGACAAAACGTTACTATAATTCCAATAAGGAAGACTTACACGCTAGCATCATCCCTTCCAAGGAGTTTGACCGGAGTCCCTGTTCGCGGCGATGTTAGATTATACTCTGCCAGTTCATCCGCCTCCATTATCTGACCAGGCCACCACGACCCGTTTCTTCTCCGCACCCAAACAATCGGACCAATGTTACCATCCGCCGCCGTCCTCGAACTCTCCTCCATCCGCACCCCTTCTCTCTATTTGTAAATGTAAAGTCAGGTTTTTTATTTTTTTATTTTTATTTTACATAAAAAAAAGGAGGAAAACCAATCAATCAGCCTCCTGAGAAGAGAGAGAAGCGGATGACCCGGAAAGAGGCGTAAGTGGTTGACCTGTGTAAAGAGAATTGGGTTTCCATTCAGAATTGAATACTTTTCATCTTCTTTTCTATTAGGTTTTTTTTTTTATTGATTTGTTCTAAAACTTCCCCTTTTTTTTCTTTCTAAAAATTAAATATATAAATACTAATGAGACGTATAATAGATAGGGTTTGTTTGTGATACAAGGCAGGTGGATGGCTGATTTTGGTTCGTTAGGGATACCTTTGTTTGGTTTTAGAAGGGGAAAAAAATAAAGAACTAACAGGCAAGAACTAGAGGAGGAGGAGGAGGAGGAAAAGAAGAGTGAAGTTGAAGGACGAGTGGCGTACCGTTGGTACCTCACTGATACTTTACGCGGAAAACTCAACGACTCTAACGATGTCCTCGTGATCTGTATCGTTTTGGGCCTTCCATGGTTCTTGGTCCGTGGTTTTTTTTAAAAAAATTTGATATAGTTATAATTTTTTTAAAAAACAATAATAATACTATTGGAAAAAATTTATAGAAAATAGAATAATTTAACACGTCTACTATTTTAAATTGTGATTTAAATAAAAATCATAATTAAAAATTATAGATTTATTATATATAACTGTGAGTCATAAGCTATGAGTCATCATCTCTGTTATAAAAAGTTATTTAATTATTTTTATATTCTTTATAGTCGTTGCTTCTAAAAAAAACATATAGTAAGATCTATAAAACCCTTGCCTTCAATTTTCCAAATAAGCCTTTAATCATTCATCAAAACACCAAAATCATCTTCTTTTCATCTTTATAAGTTTTTTTTTGGCAAATTGCTAGCCTAAACAGCCTCCTCATTACTTAAATATAACAAAATCAAAATATAACAATTGCATTGTCTCTTATTTTTATGGGTTTTATTATTGAATTAATAAATTTTGAGTTTTGATTTCTAATTGTTTGTGTTATGTTTTATAATTAGGTATTTTATTGATGTTGAGAGAAATTTAGGTTTTAAGTGTTGCAATCATGTGTTTTTAATAAAATTGATATTATTTGTTGAATTACATATATTTGAATTAGAGAAATTAGATTTGAAATTGATTATTAGATTGTTTGCATATTTAATGTAATTGTTTGAATTGATGTAATTAGATAAATAATTGATTTTTTGATGTTATTAATAAAATCATGATTGAAATCATAACAACTAGAGTTTGCTTTGAATTTTGATAGAAATTGTCATAACCGAGAATTTTGTTGAATTGAGATCATTTAGATTTTAATTGATGAAATTATATATGTTTTCATTGATATTATTAAGGTTAAAATAATAGCAATTAGGGTTTATGTTAAATTGTGAGATAATTTAATTTTGATGAAATGAGTACTTTTATTTTATAGAATATGTCTTCAACCTTATTTATATTGTGCCATTATAGTTGTACTTTTGTTCTTGATATAAATAATAATATCACTTATATTGAAAAAAATGTTAATGCTACTAAATGCATGTCATTGAAGATACTGAAAAAATTATATGTTGAAGACTTGGATTGAATTATAATGATGTTGGAATAAATATAACTTGAAGGTCTTTTGTTAGGGAACATTAATGTTTTTCAATACCGATTGTATATGATGTGGACTTTAAAAATATGATAGAATTGTTTGTTCAAAGTGAAACGAACACAATGGGTTTTTATGTGAGTAATTGACCTAAACTTAGAAGCTCATATAATATATAGCACAAAGATACTAATGTAACTATACCTGTATATACTCGGTCGTTTGGACAATTATCACTTTAGTTGGTCCTGGTACATTTAAGACATTTGAAGATAGGGTTATAGTAATTTGTAACGAAAGTAGGATTAAAATTGTATATTGTGATCAACATATATATGACTCCTTTAAACCTAGTAATAATGAAGATGAAGGTGTCATGGGTTTTATTGAAACATTAGATAATAATGATGATGAGGCCTTTCATTCAAGAATTTGATCATGATACCAGAGTTGATGACATAGTTTGTAATGATTGATCTGCTTATCATAAAATTCATCTAGTAGTGGTGATCTGGTAATTAGATAAACTTTCAAAACTGAAAATGATTTGGTGAATGTTGTTAAGCAATGATGCACTGCACATTCACTTGATATCAAGTTTAATGTTCAAACCAAACATTTATTCAATTACAATGTATTAATATACCAAAATGTCAATGATACTTTTGCGGGGGATACCATAAAATATCATATTGATACGGTCCAAGTAAGGTCAAATTCGGATTTTAATGTAAAATGTGCACCTATCCAGATTTATGACAACAATCACAATTCTCAATCTGATAATTGGATCAACCTAAAAGTTTATACAGAGTCTCCTGACATGTTTTCCTACCTTGGATTAAAATTTTAGGTCAATCAAAGTTTGGGAAGGCATCTCAATATATATATCAACAGAGGTTGTACAGATTTTATTATTTATTTTCTTTTGACTCGTGGACTTCCTATTTGGTTAGGATTCTTTTTTTAAAAAGATGTGGTAGCTTATTTTTGAAAATATACTAATTCTACAAAGATCTTTAATGGGCTGCAATATAGTTTTCAAGTGTGGCAAGAATTCATAATTATTTTAGAATTCTTTTCTTACAAAGATTTCTTATTTATCCTAGCTAAAAAAAAAAAAGAAGATTTCAGAAAAAATCCTACCTTCAAATTAGATTTTCTAGTCTATTTGAGACTTCTAAATGAGGACAATTCAGATTAATAAAATTTCTTATTTATCATACTTTATGTGTTTGTGTGTTGGTAAAATAATCTCTCTTTCTTTTGTAATTATGATGAATAAAGAATTATGACTATTGCTGTAAATTTGGATAGGTGCACATTTTACATCAAAATCTGAATTTAACTTTACATGGATCGTATTACATTTTTTTTAAGATAGTAAAGTTAAAAGACAAACACATATGTATATATGCAAAAGAAAATCCATCATTAGTTTGATACAAAATTTATTACATTAGTGGTTTTAGCTCTTGTTCAAGATAACCTTGCTTATATCATCTCTAGCACACAAGAAGAAATCAAATTGCATATAAGTTTAAAAATTTGTACTATAAGGCATAAGGTGAAAAAATAAATGAGGAACTTCTTGGAACACACAAGGACTCATCATTTAAAATGTTGCCTAAATTGTTTTTAGCTTTATAGGAATCAAATCCTAGGATAGTTGTTGAATGGAAATATAATGAATAACTTAATAGTAAAACATTTGTTTTTGGTAAAGTTTTCTAAGCATTTGGTCCTGTAATTGAGGGGTTCAAGTCTTGCATGCCAATTATAGATGTGGAAGACACTCATTTGAATGGAAGGTTTAATGGAAAGTTATTGATTATTGTTGCTTTTGATGCAGATAATGAGATTTTTCTTTTGTCTTATGCATTAGTTGAAGAAGAAAATAATATCAATTATAGATGGTTATTAATACTTATTCAACATCACATTATAGGTGATCTTAGTGGTATATATATAATATCGGATAGATATACTAGAATTAAGCATGGAATGATAGAAATTTGTAATCGACCAATTGAATATCATTTGTATCGTGTTAGACACTTGGTAAGCAACTTTAATCACAAATTCAAAGATTTGTCTACCAAAAAAGAGTTGTTTAGGATGTGTTATGAAGTTTCAAAGTGAAAATTATGAATATAAACAGTGGAAGAGTTTCAGAGTTTCTAAGCATTTGGTCCTGTAATTGAGGGGTTCAAGTCTTGCATGCCAATTATAGATGTGGAAGACACTCATTTGAATGGAAGGTTTAATGGAAAGTTATTGATTATTGTTGCTTTTGATGCAGATAATGAGATTTTTCTTTTGTCTTATGCATTAGTTGAAGAAGAAAATAATATCAATTATAGATGGTTATTAACACTTATTCAACATCACATTATAGGTGATCTTAGTGGTATATATATAATATCGGATAGATATACTAGAATTAAGCATGGAATGATAGAAATTTGTAATTGACCAATTGAATATCATTTGTATCGTGTTAGACACTTGGTAAGCAACTTTAATCATAAATTCAAAGATTTGTCTACCAAAAAAGAGTTGCTTAAGATGTGTTATGAAGTTTCAAAGTGAAAATTATGAATATAAACAGTGTATGTAACAAGATAGTTAATTACATTTCTATTTATCATTTTTTTTAATGTAATTGTTTCTAATATTTATTTTTTAATTTTGAATTATATTTTGTATTTTATAGGTACACTAGGTTAGGATTTCATGTATGCAAGGTGTGTCGTCTTCATCTACTCGTAAAGTTTCCTATTACATGGATCCTAGCTTGGTTGATTGTTCTATTATACAGTTGTGGAAGTTACATAGATCAAAGACCATATAGAATGAAAATGTATGTTTGTTTTTATTTTATAAAATTGATTAATTATTGTGCTAGTTATCCTATAATTCATGATAGTACATCAAGTTTTTTATATTATATAGGATTTGGATAATATGTATTGTAGATTCCATAGACTAATATGGGTTCCAGATCCCGTGATCTCATTGGTCATACAAATGAATTCTTATTATATTACCTGTCTTTAGCATATAAATATGGGTCATGACTTGCTCACGACACTTATCGAGAGATGAATATGAGAGACTCACACATTCCACCTTCTTGTAAGGAGATGATACCTACATTATATGATGTCACTGTTTTGCTTGATTTTTATATATATATGGGTGAGGACGTACTTTTATAAGTATCCAGAATATGGGCACTCTATGAAAGCGTGCATTCGAATGAGCAACCTTTCCAGAAATGTTCAAGGGGAATGCTTTATGCACGAGATGGATTTGAGAAAACTTTTTCAAATTACCTAATGATTACATGGTGAGATCCTATAATGGTATCTTAATGTATACTAATTGTTTAAGTAACATATTGATTTGTCTATATTTATTTGAATTCGATGTTTACTATGCATATTGCTAAAAGCATATAGACTTTATATGTTTGATAATATACTTTTTACAAATCTTTATAGGACGCATATGCCATTATTCTACCTACCACTACTAGAGGATTTTGAATCCATTCCACTATATAGTTGAGGTTCAAGCATTCTTGCATGTTTATATAAGAATTTGTGTTAAACTAGTTTGGAAAAAACAAAGTAAGTTAGTTGATATTTATTGCTTTTATAGCAAAAATAAATGTAATAATTTTTATTTTTATTTTTGTATGATGTTTTTTATGTTTGAGTTGATTACTAATTATTGCATGTTTTTATATATAAAGCTATGGTCATAGAAGCATTTGCACTTGAGGCATCCGCAAATTGATTTTAAACCTATTATGTTTTAAAGGTCAAACTACAACTTCCATTATGATACAGGTAATGATGTTATTAATAATATAAATTATGTTATTTAGATTTAGAGTAATTTTCTTGGAAATCTTATTTAATAAGTTTCATTACTTATTTATCAACAGATTAATGCAAACGTCTTGAAGAAGCGGCTAAGTAACCCATACATAAAGACACAAATTCTTGTAAAGTCAAGTAACTTATACTTAGAAAAGAGATGTTGGTGTAATCCAAACCGGAACACTGTTAGGTAATTGAGTTATATCTGGAGCTATAGATTTTAGATATAGGTCTACTTTATATAGATGAAAAGGTAAGACATAGGCCTATAACTTTCATAAGAGCCCAAAACTTAAAAAGGTCATTTTTAAGTCCAAATTGTAGCAACAACAAAGAAGTTCGAATATGTCTTCCAGTCCGAGCACTGTTCAGTGTTTGACCCATAAATGGAGTTGTAGAAGTCCAGATGACTTGAATTTTTTACATAAAAAAACTGAGATAATTTCTTACAACTTTTATTTTTAAATGGTTCTAATCTTGACGTTATCAATGATATTTTGGGTAGAAAAGAGAAGATAAAGATTGTCATCAAGTCAAGAGTTGGTCACCCACTCATCCATTAGTTATCAAATCAATAGTTCTCAATTTTGGCCTGTAAAAGGAGGCATTTTCCATGCATTTAGGCGTCTTGGTTTTCAAATCAAGATCATACTCTTGCTTTCTCTCTTTGTATTTTTTGTATTGTTTATGCTTTGCTTTCATTAATATCAAGTTTATGCGTTTCATTTCTGATGCGGATCAACCTAACAGCAAGCGTAATCATGCCAACAACCCATTGGAGGTGCCAATTGGGCCAATCATAAGAGCTCGGGCCAAGAAACTTAAAGAAGCATTGAATGAGCTTGTTCAGAACATATGGAACAAAATGGACCTAGAGGGGCTTGAGACATTTAAGGAGCATGAAGGACAACCTTTAATTCATTTAGTTTAGGTCGAAGAAGAGCCCAATTCATGTGGAACAAGGGGTTGATGTGTGCGGCCCAATACCAGCCTTGTTAGGCTTTTTTTTTCTAATACTAAAAGGATAAAGAATCAGCAATTTATTCTAGGAAGTTGGCCATATCTTATTCCTAAAGAGGGGAGGACTATTTAATGCTTTTCTTCACTTAGGAAGGAAAGTAATTAAATCAACAACATAAATTTTCCAAATCAGATTTTTTCAATTTTGTTTGGGACTTCTCAAGGGTGACAAATTTGATTCTAGCTTATTTAGGATGGTATTTTTGGATTTTTAGTATTTTTAGAATTTTCTTTTTAGTTTTTAGGTTATTATTACTTATTTGGGTCAATTATAAGTGGACTTCATATAAGTCCACCTAAGGGAGGTCCATTAGGGTTTCTTTAAGTTCAAATTCAGTATAAATAAAGGCATAACCAAACATGTAAAGGTTACGCAATTTTTAGATCAATAAAACTTCTTTGCTGCACTTATTGTGTGTTGGTGGGATAACCTCCCTTTCTTGGTTCTATAAATAACTAAAAATGACTTATCGAAGAACAACTATCTTCGTGGCATCATCCTTACACTTCTCGTTTGTGAATCAATATTTGTTGGGTGGGGGTTTCTGTTTTCAATAGTGCTGGTGCCTCGGTACAAGTTATCTTTGTGTCACACTCCTATCAAACCTGATTTACATGGCTTTCTGGGAATTAACATCTTTGCGTGTGGGTTACGTCACCATGTGATCACGAGGTTCGCATAAATTTCCTTTCATTTACTTAGTTAATTTTTATCGTATTTATGTTCTTATTTTGTTTGTTTATTTTTCTTTTTTTCATTATATTTAGTTAAGTTTATTATGTTAAGGTAAAAAGATTACACTAATAGTGTAAGAATAAGTATAGTGTAAACTTAATATGGACTTTAATGTTTGATACTAACATGTTTTGTATTTGTTATCTTGTTCATTCTTTAATACTTTACTTGTTAAATGACTAATCTTGATTTATGTTGTCTAACACTTGGTACAACAAATGCTTGGCACTTTTATAGCCCATACTGTATGGTATAGTCGACACTTGAGCTATGAAAGAAACTTGATTTGTTATTAACATAAGTTATAATCATGAATATTTGATGAGATTTACAAGTATTAGCATTTATCGAAGAAAATGACTAACGCAATCATGTTAATAATCTATAATCTAATTAAAACCTCCTTTGTGTGTGGTTTCCAATTGAATAATAAGAGTTTATACTATACTTGTTTGATATACCATTAGTGGATCTTCTTACCTTGACATTTATTGTTATCATTGTTCAATCCTTACATTAATATTCCATCTCAAAGTTCCCATCATCTTCTTCTTTATTATTATTATTATTACTATTACTACTACTATTACTTCTACTATTATTATTATTGTTATTATTATTATTATTATTATTTATTGTACCAAGTGTTATACAAAATAAATCAAAATTAATCACTTAACAAGCAAAGTATAAAACAAGATAAAAAATATAAAACATGTTAGTATTAAATATTAAAATAAATGTTGAGTTTACACTATACTTATTCTTACACAATTAGAGTAACCTTTTTACCTTGACAAAATAAATTTAGCTAAATATAATGAAGAAGAGAAACATAAATAAACAAAATAAGAACATAAATAAGATGTAAGTTAACTAAGTAAAAGGAAAGGAAATAAAAAGCATAAGCAATATATTAATATAAATAATACTTAAGCATTACAAAAATAGAGAAAGCAATAGTATGATTTTGATCTGAAAACCAAAATGCCCAAATGTATAGCAAATGCCTCCTTTTATAGGCCAAAATTTAAAACTATTAATTTGATAACTAATTGTTGAGTGGGTAGCCACATCTTGACTTGGTGACACTTCTTATTTTCTTATTTGAACAAAATGTCATTAATAACGTCAGAATTTGAATAGTCTTTTCGTATAAAAATTTTAGGAAATTGTCTCAGCTTTCTAATAAAAGACACTTAAGGTCATTTGAACTTTTATAACTCGAGATAAGGGCTGCACATTGAATAGTGTCTGGGCTACATGACAAATTCAAGCGTCTCTATTGTTGCTATAATTTGGACTCGAAAATGACCTTTTTAAATCTTAGACTTCCATTAAAGTTTTAAGGCTTATGTCTTAGCTTTTATCCATATAAACCAAACCTAAATCTAAGATCTACAATCCCAAATATGACTTAATGACCAAATAATGTTTTAGTTTGGATTGAACCACCATCTCTTTTCTAAGTTTAACCATCTCTTTATCTTTTCAATTTCAGTACTTAAACCCATCAATCAATCCTTTTATTTATATGATAGGCTTGCATTTAAGATGAACATTTACCATAAATTAAATGTGTCTTATAGTATTAGACTTGTTATTATAAAACATGCTTTAATTAAGGAGTTATTGATTCTTCAAGTGCAAAATAATGATATAAAAACTTGATAAAAATACACATTTAAGTAATAATCACACCCCCTAACCAGCATAGTACTAGTCCCTATTAATCAAAGCATTAAAATAGAAAAAACAATTTGCAAATTCCATAAAACAAGACATTCATCAATCAACTTCCATTAATCTATTCTGATAAACAAACTCTCATTAAATCTATATATCTACTCAATACCTCTCAAATAAGATATTAATAAACCTTTCTTTTGTGCTCAATATATCAACATGTAGTTATGGGGCTTTACTTGGAAGAATACAAAATTTTTATTCTAATGTTTAAGGTTAACTTTCTTGAGTTGAGATTATAAAAACAATGCATCTTTAATATAATGAGCTTTTAGCTAATGAGTCCCAAACTAGTTGGTCTTAGGACATTAAGTGTTGAGACACCTTATGAGCTTAGTAACTCGGGTTGCAGATATTGATACATAGATAATGCAATGTTTAATTCCTTTAAGCTTTTTCCTTAACCCATATAACAAGCATTGGGCTAATAGCTCCCAAGTTAGTTGAATTTACGGTATTAGGTGTTAAAACACCCCCTTAGGCTTAATTGTTTAGGCTAGGGAGGCTACAAAACCAAACTTATTCATGTTTTTATTACCATCATTTTCATTATTTTTTTGCAAATTATATACTACCCCTTTTCCTTAGTTGTTACATTTAACAAAAGAATATAAATATTGTAATAATCTAATATGCAACCCACAATCATATGTTAAAGTGTGTGTGAAAATGAAGGTTTAAAAAGAGTATATGAGCAGAATTAAGTGATAATAATGTGAGAGTTTGTAAACCTGAATATTTGAAGAAGTATTTTAATAGACCTTGATAAGAATGTTTACTAAGATGCATCTCAAGAGTCACTTTAACAAAAAAAAAACTCATTTACTCTACCATCCTAGCAATAATAGTTTTGCAAATGATTTATGAAATAGAAAAAAACAATTAGTTAATTTTTTTATATCAACTACTATTGTTTCCCTTAGCCAAAATGAGACATTGTTTTCAATGTCCTAAGGTAGAAAGATATATTATAAAAGACATCACCTGAAACAATGAACATTAACAAACCTGAAACACACTTAAAAAAAATAAGAAATAACAAAAGATAATAATAAAACCAAAAGACACAAAAGTTTTTACAAACGAAGGCTCAAATCCAATCTAAACTTTTTATAGCTTTCTTTAGCTAACTAATTTATGCAACTTATGGAGGGATCAATTACACAAATAAAATATTGTAGTTGATCAATCAATTGTTCAGTAGCAGTAGCAGAGATTATGATTTGTTGTGCCAAAGATGTTAGAAAATCTTGTTTCATGGCATGATCAAGAAAAGACAACAAATTATCATAAAAACCATTAACATTTAGCAAACATATAGATTTATGGTGAATGTGAAATTGGGTCTAAAAGGAAATATGAAAGATCTTTTCCAATGTGTCCAAACCACCTGATAAGGCAATGAAGGTGTCAGCATGGTTAAACATTGCACTAATTTGATCAAACATTATGGAGACTTGTAATTCCACTCCAATTATTTTTCCAATGATATCCCCTTTTGCTAGAGCTTTAAAGACAACCCCTAAAGCTTGACTACCTTTTAAAAATACAATTACTGACACACTCTCCATTAACCCAAGGTTGCTTACCCCATACACTAGTGAATCTTTCTCTCAACTAGTATCTGACCAAGATAATTTACTAATTCTAAAAACTCTATGTCCTTTCCAGCACTAGATCTACCAAAAATACAAATATTTTTTATGTGATGACTTGAGAAACTTGTCATTTCTACACACTTCTATATCTATTGAATGTAAAGGTTGAGTAGAAATAAGGGGAAGGAAAAGAAGATTTCATAGATCATAAATTGAAAATACAATCATACCACATATATATAAGTCAACTAGAGCCTCACACTCTCACACTCTCACTCTCTATCTCTCTCTATATTGATTTATTTATTTTGAAAAAACATGTGTATGTATAGGTAGTTGTGATTGTGACTCACATCTTCCCTTGATTTTACATCCAAGAACAGCTTAAATGTCCTCTATGGGTCAAGGATAGACTTTCAATCTAGTTTTCTTACAAATTAGCAAACAGGGTCTTTCATAGTCAGATTCCTAAGACTAAGGCGACCATGTTCTGTATGGAATTGTAGCCACAAATCATGAATTGCATAATGCACATCTCTGCTAAAATACGTCTCAATAGTCAATAAAAGATTATCTAAAGACCCCTTTACTTAGACCATCCTTAATGAATTATATTTTATCTTCACAGTTTACAAATACCATTTCTAAATAATAGCATGCTCCATTACATGTTCATCTGGCACATTTGTGACAGATTTCAAGTAGTTTTGCATGATGTTTCTTTGCAAAAGTGCTTTTACCTATTCTAAGTTTGTATGAAATGAAAGAATTAAAGGACTCACCTGATAATCAAATCTTTGCTTCAATCAACCAGTGAATATCTTTGGAAATTCCATGAATCATTAACAATTTCAATTTTGCACACTTGGTATGGTAAATTTTTGCAATTGTATTTGGAGGCAAAATGGAAAAATACTTTTTTAATTTTTCAAGAGAAAATTGGAGAAGAAATTCAAAGAAGGGAGAAAGAGCAAATAATTGCATAAATATATATATACAAATATCAGTTATTATGGAAAACTAAAGGAACTAAATTAAGTAACGGAGTACCATTATCTGCCATTTAACCAGGTGAGAAAGACCAGCAAAACAAAAGTTACACCAAAATAAAACACAAAACAATGTAAGAAAAGAATCAATCTTTGTATATAGGATCACTTAACTCAATAGAATCATTTTCAATTGAAAAAATATCAAAGCAAACTTTCAAACAATGTCCAATTTATGCGACTCATGGAGGGATCAACTACAAGAGTGAAAGATTGTAGTTGGTCAATCAATTATTCAGCAGTAGCAGCAAAGATTATGATTTGTCATGCTGAAGATGTTAAAAATTCTTGTTCCACAGCATGATCAAGAAAAGATAACAAGTTATGATAAAAACTATTAACATTTACTAGACCTATAAGTTTATGGTGAATGTGCAGTTGAGCACAAGAGGTAATATGAAAGATCTCTTCCAATATGTCCATACCACCTAGTAAGGCAATAAAAACATTAATGTGTTTAAACATTGCATTCATTCAATCAGACATTGTGGAGATCTGTAGTTCTCTATAATTGTTTTTCCATTGATGTTCCCTTGTGCTAAAGCTTTATGGACAACCATCACAACTTGACTACCTCCTAAAAATATAGCTATTAACACTCCCCATTAACATAAAGCTACCTTCTTTATACACTAAATGAATCTTTCTCTTAACTAGTACCAGACCAAGATGATTTGCTGATTCTAAAAATTTTATTTCCTTCCCAGGACTGGATCTACCAAAAACATAAATGTTTCTTATATGATGACTAAACGAACCTTCCATTTCTACACATTTTTATATCTATTAAATATATAGGTTGAGTAGAAATAAAATGAAGGAAGAGAAGATTTTATAGATGAGAATTTAAAAATGCAATCATATTACCTATATGTAGGCCAGCTAGAGTCTCATACTCTCTCTTTCTTGTTATTTATTTATTTGGAAAAGAAGGTGTATGTATATATAGTTGTGATTGTGGCTCACACATTCCATTGGTTTTACATCCAAGAACGACTTAAATGCCCTTTATGGGTTGGAGATAAGCTTCCCATCTAGTTTTCTTAAAAATTGACAAACATGATCTTTTTTAGTTAGATTTCCAAGACTATATTAAGCATGTTCTTTATGGAAATAAGGTCATAAGTGATGAAATATATAATACACATCTCCACTAGGATACGTCTCAAAAGTTAATAAAAAGTTATCTAATGATTCCTTATGCTTCTTGATTGTGCATCAAAAGTATCAATAAGTCTCTTATTTTACATATGTATTTATTATTTTTATTTGGTCTTTTTATAATAATTGATGTGCTTTTTAGTAATGAAGTTTGTTTTAATGTTTCGATAGGTTTTTGGAGCTTAAATGAATTAATTCAGGAAATTCAACATCGGAATTCAAAACAAAGAATTGAAGAGACATTTAGTTGAAGATTGAAGCAAATCTTGGTTGAAATAAGTGCTCCAAATTTGTCCCAAAAATCAATTCTATTCCAATTTTAGAAAAGAATATCATATGATCTATTTCAAACCCAAACTTGCCTTATGTTGTATGCAAACTTCAACCATTAAACACTCAAGGTTTCAATGTCAATCTTAGCCCAAATAATAAGTACATTTGTATACTTATTTGATGTTCAAATTCAGCCCAAAATCAGCCCCAAATCAACCCTAAATCAACCCCAAATCAACCTCCAAATCAGCCCAAACATAATCCATGATCTTACATGTCCACACAACAACAATTGATTTATTTTGGGTAATTCATTGATCCAAGAAGGCAAGCACATGGATGGAAAGCTGGAGGGGATATTTTTACATTATTTTGGGTCAAAAAGAAGAAGGAGACAACTCATAAATGAGGAAGAAAAACGTGCACCAAAGTGGCTGCAAAGCTGTCCTGACTTGATTTTTCAGAATACCTTTCGGTGTTTTACCCATAACTTTTGACTCAGGTGTCCAAATGAGCTGTTCTTCAATGATCTGGAAAGGTGATAGAATTTCCTATAAATATGTTTCTAATAGACATTTCGAAAAAAAGCTTCTAGGTGTGTCGAATTGTTGTCCAAAGTTAGAGTCAGATTTGTGTCTGAATTTTTACTGAAATTGTGTTGTGTTCTTCTTTATAGATTTCAGTTCTTTAGCTTGTAAAACTTATTATTTCAGTTTGATTCAAGTTATTTCATGTTTATTGAAGTGTTTTTATATATAATCATGGTTGGCTAATCTCTTTCTTGGATCCAAATCAAGGATGATGGTGGTTGAGGTGAGTTTTTAAGATATGAATGAATCTTAATGTTTATCATTTCATTTTCTTCATGAATGATTTATCATTGCAAAGAAACTTTAGAAACCATTTAGGTAATGTTATAATCTTGAATTTTTATGCACAAACTGTAGTTTTGGTATAGAGATTGCTTGATTCAATGTCTTACTTAATATGAAAATACTTGTTCATTCTTAAGCAATAATGAATCTTCATCCTTTTAAATTTCATTGTAATATCTTCCGATCTAATATCACCATCGTTGATATTAGGTTGAGTTATCTTATATATCTTGAAGGAATCACCAATACATCACCATTAAAATTGATTTGGACCAAGACTTACTTTTTCTTGTCATTTAAAATCTATTTACACTTTTTCATCTTTGAAAACAAATCCATCAATTATTTCCAACCAAGTTATTGTTAATTTAATTTCTCTTGAGTTGTTTTTTTTGTTACCTAGCTTAATTTCCAGATCTAGCTCTCTGTGGATATGACCTCGATCTTACCGAGTTAATTGCTACATCGCACACTCGTGCACTTGCGAGTTAAAATAAGCCGATCATAAAAAGCGGTCAAGCAATTTTGGCGCCATTGCTGGGGAGCTAGCAAGCAAAGGTAACAAATTTAGATTTGATTATTGAAAAACTAAAAAAAATTATATAAAAAAAATCAATTGGCTGGTTTTACCACCTAAAAAAAAAATTTGACCTTAACGTTTCGGATATTGGACTCTGGACTGGACTATTAATTGTTGGATTTTGGTTGGTTCAACCATTTTTCTTTTATTGTTTATTCTTATTAGTTTCTAATATTTTTCTTGTTTATTTCATTTTATTTTGTTGATATTGTTTATATTTATTGTCTAAAGTGCTTGGCTGGTATTACCGCCTTTTATTCAAGCTTGTTATAATTATCTTTTAATGTTTATTGTTGTTATTTTTCTTATATTTATTGTCTAAAGTGCTTGGCCGGCATTACCGCCTTTTGTTTATTTCAGTTTATTTTGTTGTTTTGTTATGATTATTGTTCTTATAGTTATTGTCTAAAGTGCTTAGCCGGTATTACCACCCCTTGTTTATTTCATTTTATTTTGTTGTTTTGCTATGATTATATTTCTTATAGTTATTGTCTAAAGTGCTTGGTCGGTATTACCGCCTTTTTATTCAAGCTTGTTATAATTATCTTTTAATGTTTATTGTTGTTAATAATGCTTATTAGTTGGAGAGTGAATTTCTTAATTTGTTGTATTTTTATTTTTGAGTTATTACTTTTATTTGCAATTTTTTTTCTTTCCTTTCCTTTCATATTCATATAATTGTTATATTATTATTATTATTTTATCATGGCTAATGTTGAAAATGTAGAGGGTGAAGGGAGTGTTCAAGGTAATGAACCTCCACAATTCAATGATCAACCTAATTTTTGAACTCTTAGAGAGTATCTTCACCCGGCTAGACAAAGTACACCTTCGTGTATTATCTTACCTTTTAACCAACAAGCCTTCAATTTGAAACCGGGCATGTCCCACATTTCATGGTATGGATTATGAAAATCCATACATACACATCAAAGACTTTGAAGAGGTATGTAATACTTTTATTGATAGAACATGCACCGAGGAAACCATTCGGCTTAAATTGTTCCCATTCTCTCTAAAGGATAAAGCCAAGCTTTGGCTAAACTCCTTGCGCCCTAGGTCTATAGGTACATGGAGAGAAATGCAAGCTGAATTTTTGAAAAAATACTTCCCCACTCATAGGACAGCAGCCTTACAACGTCAAATGATGAATTTTTCTTGTAGTCCAAATGAGTCATTTCACCAAGCTTGGGAAAGGTTCAAAGACTTGTTAAATGCATGCCCTCACCATGGTTTTGAGATGTGGAGGTTAGTGAGTTTCTTCTATGACTCTCTTACCATAAATTTTAAAAAGCTAGTGTCAACCATGTGTAATGATGAGTTTTATGACAAAGAACCAAGTGAGGCCTTTGATTTTTTTTGATCAATTGGCTAAAAACACAAACAATTGGAGACTTCTCTCCCAGTTCATGTTGAGTCTAGAAACACCATTTCTCATTCAAGTGGGAAGTTTCAATTGAAAGAGACTGATGACCTCAATGCTAGATTAGCCTCATTGGCTAAGAAAATAGAGTCTCTTGAGATTAAAAAAGTGCATGTCATGAGTGAACAACAAGAGGAAAGTTGTGTTGTTTGTGAGAGCAAAGGGCATAGGACAACTGAGTGTCCTACCATTTCAGCCTTCAAGGAAGTGCTATATGGCCAAACTTCTGATTCAAGTAATGTTAGATAGCCATTTCCAAACCAGGTAGGCAATCCCTACTCTGAGACCTATAATCCTGGATGGAGGAACCACCTAAATTTTGGATGGAGAAATGAGGGCTCTTCAGTACCTCAAACATTTCAACCTCCACCCCAACCATTTCATGCTCCCACACATAACACATACCAACCACCTCATAAGAGATCCTTAGAGGATACTCTTCAACAATTCATACAAATGCAAGGAGGAATCAACAACCAAGCTTACAAATTCCAAGACCAAACCAATAGAACCTTAGATGACATTCGAAGTCAACTAACTAAGTTTACTCAATCACTAAGCATTCAAGAGAAGGGAAAAATCCCAGCTCAACCAATGCCCAATCCTAGAGGTCAGGTACACATGAGATTAATCTAAGCCCTTAAGTAACCTTCTAACAAAGGATAATATTTTTGAATAGATTGAACATTGTGAAAAAGCCTTTGGTAAACTTAAAAACTTGCTTACTTGTGCTCCTGTCATTCAACCTCATGATTGGTCATTACCTTTTGAAATAATGTGTGATGCTAGTGATTATACCGTAGGTGCTATTTTGGGAAAAAGAAAAGATAAGAAACCTTATGTGATTTACTATGCAAGTAAAACTTTAAATAGTGCTCAAATGAATTATACCACCACTGAAAAAGAATTACTTGCAATAGTATTTGCGTGTGAAAAATTCAAGTCTTATCTTGTTCGTTCACCTGTTGTTGTTTTTAGTGATCATGCAGGATTAGAATATCTTCTTTCTAAAAACGATTCTAAGGCTAGATTGGTGTGTTAGATTTTGTTACTTCAAAAATTTGATATCACTATCAAAAATAAGAAAGATAGCGAAAATGTTGTCGCAGATCACTTGTCAAGATTGACAACAAATTTGAAAACTGACATCACACCAATCGATGACTACTTTCCTGATGAATCTTTACTTTCTGTCTCTACAATGCCTTGGTTTGCTAATACTATCAATTTTCTTATTTCAGGACACTTGCCAACTCATTGGAGTACTCAAGATAAAAGAAAGTTCTTGAACAAAATGAAGAACTTTTATTGGGATGACCCTTATTTATTCAAATATTATCCTCATCAAATATTTTGAAGATGCATTCCTGACAATAAGGTAAGTAATGTCATTAAATTTTGTCATTCTGAGGCATATGGGGGTCATTTCTCATCAAGAAAGACAACTGCAAAAATCTTATAAAGTGGATTTTATTGGCCCACCATGTTCAAAGACTGACATGCATTCTGCAAGTCTTGTGAAAATTATCAAAAATTAGGATCAATTTTAAAATATCACATGATGCCTTCAAATCCTATTCTTGTCATTGAGATCTTTGACTATTGGGGTATAGATTTCATGGGTCCATTTCCTTTATCATTTGGTTTCTTGTACATATTAGTCATAGTAGATTATGTTTCAAAATGGATAGAGGCAATTCCAAGTTGAAACAATGATCATAAAATAGTGATAAAGTTTTTGAAAGAAAATATTTTGAGTCGATTTGGAATCCCTCGAGCCATACATTTGAGTATTTAATGAAGAAATATGGAATCACACATAAAGTTGTCACCCCTTATCGACTTGTAGTAACACATCTACTATTCTCCTAAGCACTTTTACAAATCTATCAGCAATTAAGAAAGTTATAGAAGTTGGTTTTAACTCCCCTACATTGACATTTTAAAAAACTAAATATGGAAATAAATTCACAGTGGCTTCAAGATCAAGTAAAGTTTCTTTAATTTTATGTTCTCTAATAAAGCAAGAAATTATAGGACAACTAGGGTCTTAATATTTTAAAGCATTATTGTTCTGAAGAATGACACATACTTGTTTAACTAAAAAGGCTTTCTTTTTCACATTCAGTTTTCTTTTCACAGTGCAAAGATCTTTCAAAAATTTAGCATAGGAAGGAACTTGTTTAATAGCATCCAGTAAAGGTATATATTGATCCTTAACTATTTGAAAGTTTCAAAGATTTTAGAGTTTTAATTGATTTTTCTTTGTTTGGTCATGGCATGAGGAAATAAAAGTTCTAGCATAGAATCAGTCTTTTCTTTGCAATGTTTAGATTCAACTCCTTCCTTACCCTCAAAGATTGACTTATCATCTTTCTCACAAGGTTCAAGAGTGGGTTTTTCTATAACCTTACCACTGCGCAGAGTAGTGATTGATTTGACTTGATCCATTTGATGGCTTCTAGAACTGCTTACATTTGTATTATATTGTCCATTGGAATTTTGTTATGGTTGAGATGGAAACTTACCTTTCTCTTGTAAATTGAGATGACATGTCAATTTTGCAAGAGTTTCCTTAAAATTTATCATGCTTTAAGTTGAGTATTGATTGTCTCTTGCTTTTCAATGAATGCATACAATGTTTTCTTAAGATTTCTTCTAGGAGGTGGAGCATAAGAAAGTGCATATCGATGAAAATTTTAAAAATTATGATGTACTTGAAATGATGGTTGTCAAGTTTGTGTATTATTGTTATCACTCTTTCAACTGAAATTTAGGTGATTTCTCCAACCAGGTTATATGTTTGTGAGTACGGGTTATGATTGGACCTTTAAAAATTGTTTAAAGCATGAACTTGTTCATGGAGACATTCCTTGAAAGAAGGCAACATTGGATAGTCATTAGTTGAGTGTTTATTTGTTTCATATATTGGCACACAATGTCTTGAAAAGATTTTAATTAACCACTCGTTTTTAATTCTAGTGCCTTGATTTTTCTAGCTAAAGATGCAAACATAGCTTGGAGGTCATGATCTTTCTTAAGGTTGTATATACCTCCACTAGATGTATGAGGTTGAGTTTTACTCGGTACCTCATAAGTACTTACGATGTTCTAATTTTGGGCATTTTCAGCTAAGAAGTCTAAGTACTTCATTGCTTCATTAGGGTCTTTATCTTCAAAGGTTCCATTGCACATCAATTCAGCTATTTATCTATTTCTAGGTGTTAAGCCCTCATAAAAATATGAAATTAATCTTCATGTTTTTAAAACATGATGAGGGTAAGTATTAAGTAAGTCTTGATACCTATCACAACAATGGTAAAATATTTTTCCTGGTTTATGAGTGAAAGTGGTGATTTGTCTTTTGAAAGAATTTGTTCTCTGATATGCGAAAATCTTCTTTTAAAATTGTTTTTGCATTTCATCCCAAGCACGAATAGATGTAGGTCTCAAATTTTATAGTCATGTTTTAGCTTTATCTTTTAATGAAAAAGGAAAAAGCTTTAATATGATGATGTTCATGCTACAATTTAAGTCATTATAGGTGTTACAAACCTCTTTAAATTTCTTTAAATGCAAATATGAATTTTCTAAATCTAAGTCATGAAAAGAAGGTAAAAGTTGAATAATGTCTAGCTTAAAATTAAAATGAGATGTATCGATGGTGCACTTGTTCTTATAGGATTCATATGGTCTCTAAGTATTCTAACATGATTATTCTCATTTTAAAGGAATTGATTATCTTCTTTGGCCATATTTTCTGAAAATGATGAGGATATCCTAAAAAGTTTATCACTTAATATATGTGAACATATTCTCATGCACGTGTAGGAATAGAATACAAAGAAAAAGAAAAAGAAACAAAAGAAAAGAAACGAAGTTAGATATAAGGAAAGTGAAAAGAGAGAATATAATAGATATTATAATTTATACAAGAATTTACCTCCTCGACAACACTGCCAAAAACTTGACACAGCCAAAAGATTGATGTCTTTTCTCAAGTATAGGAGTGTCAAAGTAATAAATAAACAAGATCGAGGTCGAACCACAGGTAGGTTAATTGTATAAATTATAAATAAAAACAATATAACAACAACAACAACCACAATAATAATAATAATAATAATAATAATAATAGATGAACAAAAAGAAAAAAAAAGAAGTTGATGAGAACTTTGAGATGGAAGATCAATATAAGGTTTAAATAATGATAACAATAAATGTCAAGGTTAGAGGATCCACTAATGATATTTCAAACAAGTATAATATAAACTCTTTTTATTCAATTGGAAAACACACACAAAGAAGGTTCCAATCAGATTATAAATTGTAAATATGATTATATTAGTTATGTTAGTAGAATAATGTTTATACTTGTAAATGTTGTCAGGTATTCATGATTATAATTTATTTTAACAACAAATCAAGTTCTTTTTATAACACAGGTGATGCAAACCTCGTGATTACATGGTCACGCAACCCACAATCAAGATTGAGATCTGATCCCAAAAAGCTGAAATCAGTTTGATAGGAGTGTGATACAATCGAAACCTGTCCTAAGACACCAATGTTATTGGATTGAGTAGAATGACACCACAAAGCTAGTTAATCTTTGATAAGTTAGATTCAGTTGTTCAAGAATTGAACAATGCAAGAATAACTCTCACATGTTAAAACTAAAAAATTTAGAAGTAATTATCATCAAAGCTACCGAAATTATGGCTTATATGAGTTTAAATAGTTTTTGAAAAGTTAACCCTAATGGACCTCTTATGGGGACTTATATGAGGTCCACTCTAAAACAAACCCAAAACCCTAAATTGAACAGCCCATAACCTAATCTAAACAAGCCTTGGATCCTAACTCAAAGCAAAGTTTTAATTCAACCCAAATATTAAAAAAATAAAAGTATAAAAATAACTAATATATCATTAAATACCACTAGTCCTTCTTTCCTTGTGTGACTAGGATGAATAAGGAATTATTATAAGAAAATGATTCTAAACATTAATGAATTCTTGCCACACTTGGAGATTATATTCCAACTCATTAAAGATCCTTGTTGAACTAGAAAACTTTCAAAACCAGCTGTCATATCCTTGTAGGAAAAGAATCTCAACCAAATAGAAAGTCCACAAGTCAAATGGAATTAAATAACAAAATTCATACAGTAGTCTGTTTACTAATATTGTGGTGCCTTTCCAAACTCTGATTGACCTAGAATTTTAAGTCATAGTAGGAAAACATGTCTCGAGAGTCCACAGTAAATTTTAGCCCTATCCAATAATTAAATTAAGAGTTATAACTGTTGCTGTAAATTAGGATCGCTGCACTTTTTACTCCTAAATCTGAATCTGACCTTGGGTCATATCACAATCTTGAACCATATCAGCCTAAAAAGACCAATTTAGATAATTGAGGAGTTTCTCACAAAGGTTTACTATTAGGAGGGCCAGTAGACATAGTATGAGTAGTGGTGGTCAGACTCAAAGTCAAAATACTATTCAGTCAACACCACAGGATTCAAAAGTGAGGCCTCTATGTTAGTGATGCGAACCTTGTGATCACATAGTCACGCAACCCGCATGCAAAGAAACCAACTCCCGTAAAGCCAAGTAAATCAGGTTTGATAGGAGTGTGACACAAAGATAACTTGTACCTAGGCACCAACACTATTAGAAACGGAAAATCCCCACTTAACGAATCTTGATTCTCGAATGAGAAGTATAAGAATGACGTCATGACACCATGAAGACAAATGTTCTTCGATAAGTCATTTATCAGTTCTTTATAGAACCATGGAAGGGAGATTATCTCACCAACACACACACAAAGTATAGTAAACAAGAAGTTTTATTAATCTGAGTTATCTTTCTTACATGTTTGGTTGTGCTTCTATTTATAATGACTCTAGACTTAAAGAAACCCTAATGGACCCACCTTAGGTAGACTTATATGTAGTCCACTAACAATTGACCCAAACAAGTAATAATAACCTAAAGACTAAAAAGAAAATAATAAAAATCCAAAAATTACCATCCTAAATATGCTAGAGTCAGATTTGTCATCATTAAGAAGTCCTAAATAGACTACAAAATCTGATCTGAAGGTAGAATGTATTTTAAAGTCTTTTTTCTTATTGTAGCTAGGATGAATAAGGAATCCTTCTAAGAAAAAGATTCTAAAACAATTATGAATTCTTGCCACACTTGAAAACTATGTTGCAGTCCTTTAAACATCCTTGTAGAATTAGCATATTTCTAAAAATTAGCTTCCATATCCTTTTAGAAAAAGAATCATAGCCAAATAGGAAGTTCATAAGTCAAAAGGAAGTAAATAATAAAATTAGCACAGCCTCTGTTGACCTGTATTAAGATGCCTTCTCAAACTCCGATTGACCTGAAAGTTTAACCTAAGGTAATACAAGATGTCAGGAGACTCCACATAAAATGTTAGATGAATCCAATGGTTGGATTGAGAATTATGACTGTTGTCGTAAAACTAGATAGTTACACATTTTACATCAAAATCTAAATTTAACCTTGCTTGGATCGTATCAGAAAGGAACCTTAAAACTAGGTGATGCGAACCTCGTGATCATATGGTCATGCAACCCACACGCAAAGACGCCAATTCCTGAAAAGCCATGTAAATCAGGTTTGATAGAAGTGTGACACAAAGATAACTTCAACCTAGGCACCAGCACTATGGAAAACAGAAAACCCCCACCCAACGAATATTAATTCGCGAACAAGAAGTATAAGGATGACGCCACGAAGACAGTTGTTCTTCGATAAGTCGTTTTCAATTCGTTAGAGAACTAAGGAAGGGAGATTATCCCACTAACACACAATAAGTGCAGTAAATAAGTTTTATTGATCTGAATAGTTTTTTTCTTACATGTTTGGTTAGGCCTCTATTTATAGTGATTCTGGACTTAAGAAACCCTAATGGACCCTCCTTAGGTGGACTTATATGTAGCCCACTTATAATTGACCCAACCAAGTAATAATAACCCAAAGACTAAGAAAAAAATAATAAAAATATAAAAATTCAAAAATTACTATCCTAAATATGCTAGAATCAGATTTGTCACCATTAAAAAGTCCTAAATAGACTAGGAAATCTGATCTGAAGGTAGAATGCATTCTAAAGTCTTATTTCCTTTTATAGCTCGGATGAATAAGGAATCCTTATAAGAAAAGGATTCTGAAATATTAATGAATCCTTGCCATACTTGGAGATTTTATTGCAGCTCATTGAAAATCCTTATGAAAGTAGAAAATTCCCAAAACAAGCTGGCACATCCTTTTAGGAAAAGAATCCTAGCCAAATAGAAAGTCCACAAGTCAAAAGGAAGTAAATAACAAAATTCATACAGCCTTTGTTGACCCATATTGAGATGCCTTCCCGAGCTCCAATTGATCTGAAAGTTTAACCCTAGGAATACAATATGTAAGGAGACTTCAAGTAAAATTTCAGCTCGATCCAACGGTCTGATTGAGAATTATGGCCCTTGCTGTAAAACTGGATAGTTGCACATTTTACATCAAAATTCAAATTTGACCTTGCTTGAATCGAATCACTAGGAAAGAGGGGTGGCGATAAGATTACCCGATGACAAAAGGATCGGAGGAACCTTGTATAGACAAGTTAACAATACCATTATCAAAGCCTTGAAAGTGACCGGCGTGTTTGAGTCAGTTTTGAGCTCTAAGTTGACGGAGTTCAAGATCGTGGTGGTGTTGGTTTCAATTCATGCTCCTTTAGCTCTCTCTCCACTCCAAATGATAATTGTTTCTTCTTTAGATAATATAAGCCTAGTTCTTGAAAGATGAAGAACCATAGCCTTTGCTTCCACCATTGTAGTATTGGTTTTCTTACTCAACTTGCATAATCCCAATTCACAACATGGTTGTTAAAAACAAGTTTTGACTTGTAATATCACCGATTTTAAGAGTCAAAAAGCATAAAATATATAAAATCAGGTTTAAAACTTGAAAACCATTAAAATTGGTCAAACCTAGTTAAAATCATATAAAATCAGGTCAACCTATAAAAAATGGAAAACTAGTCTGATTTCATGTGAAATTTAAAACCTATGCCTGTGCTGACTCAACACCCCTTTCCCAATCCCTACCTCACACGTGACTGACATTCCAGCCCCCCTAGATGATTAAAAAATCACTTTCCCCAAATCCAAAGTGTTCTTTGCGAGACAAAGGTAAGAATTTATTCCCAATCCCAAGCTTTTTTAGAGAATCTATCCTCTTATTGTTGAAGTTCATCTTGTTGTTAGGCAAAAGTAGAGTGAAGCGAAGGAGGGTTTGAATTGGGATTGTCCAAGTTCAGTAAAGAAGCCTAACCTTTCTTTTCTTCACTCTACTTTTGCCTACCATAATAGGATAGAGTCCACAAGAAAGCTTGGGATTGGGAATAAATTCTTACCTTCATCCTTTGCTTCTGATATGGATAAGCCCAACACCAACTGTAATCCTACTAATGACCAATTAGAGGTGCTAATTAGTCCAATCACAAGAGTTAAGGTAAAGAAACTTAAAGAAACATTGAATGGGCATGTTTAGAATATATGGACCAAAATGGACCTAGAGAGGCTTGAGACATTTAAGGAGCATAAAGGACAACTTTTAATTCATCTAGTTTAGGTCCAAGAAGAGCCCAATTCATATAGAACAAGTGGTTGATGTGTCTGGTCCAATACTAGCCTTGCTAGGCTTTTTTTTCCTAATGCTATAAGGATAAAGAGTCTGCAATTTAGTCTCCTAATTAAGTAAGGAAGTTGGTCATATCTTATCCCTAAAGAGAGGAAGACTATTTAATGATTCTCCTAACTTAAGAAGAAAAGTAATTAAATCAGCTATAAAGGAGGAAATTTGTTTTCTTTTTTGTCCAAGTTAAATAAGGAACTTCAAGCTAATTAAAGACATCAAACATGGGCAGCAATACAAATTTTTCAAATCAGATTTTTCCTAGTTTATTTAGGACTTCTTAAAGGTGACAAATCTAATTCTAGCATATTTAGGATGGTAATGTTTAGGTTTTTATTATTTTTTATTAGTTTTGGGTTATTATTACTTATTTGGGTCAATTGTAAGTGGCTTCATAGAAGTCCACCTAACGGGGGTCTATTAGGGCTTTTTTAAGTCTAGAGTCAGTATAAATAAAGGCATAACCAAACATGTATAGTTACATAATTTTGAGATTAATAAACTTCTTTGTTGTACTTATTATGTGTTGGTGGGATAATCTCCCTTTCTTAGTTCTTTAAAGGACTGAATTATTAAAGAACAACTATCTTTGTCACGTCATCTTTATTCTTCTTGCTTGCGAATAAGTATTTTTTAGGTGGAGGTCTCCATTTTCAATAGTGTTGGTGCCTAGGTACAAGTTACTTGGCTTTTCTGGGAATTGGTGTCTTTACGTGTGTGTTGCGTGACCATGTGATCATGTGATTCACATCAATTACCAATAAAGCTTGGGATTGGGAATAAGTTATTACCCTCATCTCGCTAAGAATGCTTCAGATCTAGGGAAAGTGATATCTTAATCTGCTAGGAAAAGGGAAAGGGGACGAAATGTGGAGTCATTGGAGTGTCAGTCACAGATGGGGTGGGGACTAGGAAAAGGGGGTGCTAAGTTAGCACAGGCATAGGTTTTAAATTTCATGTGAAATCGTGAAATCGAATTGGTTTTTATGTTTTTTACAGGTTGACAAGATTTTACCAATTTTCAAGTTTTAAACCTGATTTTACATGTTTTATGCCTTTTGACTCGTAAAATCACCGATTTTAGGAGTCAAAACTCATTTTTAACAACATTAATGGATTTATTCTTATAGGCTGAAACGGCTCAGTTACAAAAACTTACCCAAAACTTTTATTAGTAAGCCCAAACCGTGATCCAAACAAGTCTTGAATCTTACATGAAAAAAGCATTAATTAAGCCCTAAAAAGCCTTGGAATGTAGCTAATAAAATAAAAATAATGCCTATGACTTGTAAGTTTTTATCTACCCTAAGAAGAGAAATAGAAAAACACATTGTAGTTTTGATACAAGACTTATTAAATAGCCTATAATGCTGCCTAATAATCCTAGGAACTAAAGGAGAAGTTGTTGCCCCTTTAGTTTTTGATTTAGAATGGGATCTAATGTCAACCTTATATTTATAATTCTTTTTGACGAAAAAGGATGTTTCTTTTAATGCTCATCTTTGCCAACTTTTGGTTTCCTTCTAATACTTGGAAATATAATTAAGTTGCTGGATTATTCTCCTTGCTCAACAAGGAGATGGTGCCAACCTTGTGTTTTTCAAGTCAGCTTGGATTCCTCTGTTTCCTCTATTGTGTTTTCTCCTCACCTAACAATGAAATAAAAATGATAATTAATCTTAATATTTAAAGGAAATGATGAATTTTCTCAAACATAATATGAAATCCAAAACTAGTTAAGAATCCACAAAACATATGGAAACATCACATAACAAGGGAAATCAAAATTGATACAAAATTGGCAGCTTTGCTATCAAAACTTCACAACCTAAATATGGGTGGATTGAGCCCCTTACATATAGATTAAATGTCTTAAGGCCTCCTCTTTGTTGTTACTCATTTTTTTTAGCCATATAGGCTAATGGAGATGGTGTATATCCCCTTTAAATTGAAGGCAGGAGTTTTAGTTCAAGGTTGTTAGGAGATTAACAAAAACAAAGGAGAAAAAAATGTTTTTCAGACCATGTTTCAGTTGGCATCTGCTCTCCTTATCCTTCCCTTGTGTTGTTGAAATTGTCAGGATTTTTAGGCTAATTAGGAGTCTTTAAAATGCTAAATTTGTTCCCTTGTTATCTGGTCTCCAAGGTTGGATAAATCTTTCATAAGCTGCACTAAAAAATTGGTTATACCGTTGTTGTAATTTTTTGTTCCAACTTAAGCTTTGATTCTAATCTAGTTCCATGCAATATACGACCATCCCGGCTATATTTTATTACTCATAACATGTTGAAAAATTGACTTACACTTTTATTGAGTCCCAGATGATGTGAACCTCATGATCATATGGTCACGCAACCCACGTGCAAAGACGTCAATTCCTGGAAAGCCAAGTAAATCAGGTTTGATAGGAGTGTGACACAAAGATAACTTGTACCTAAGCACCAGCACTATTGAAAACAGAAACCCCCACCCAACAAATATTGATTCGTGAATGAGAAGTATAAGGATGACGCCACGAACACAGTTGTTCTTCGATAAGTCGTTTTTCAATTCATTAGAGAACCATGGAAGGGTGATTATCTCACCAACACATACACATACAAAGTGCGGCAAACAAGAAGTTTTATTAATCTGATTAGTCTTTTTACATGCTTGATATATGCCTCTATTTATAGTGATTCTAGAATTAAAGAAACCCTAATGGACCCCTCTTAGGTGGACTTATATGGAGCCCACTTACAATTGACCCAAATAAGTAATAATAACCCAAAGACTAAGAAGAAAATAATAAAAATATAAAAATCCAAAAATTACTATCCTAAATATGCTAGAATCAGATTTGTCACCATTAAGAAGTCCCAAATAGACTAGAAAATCTGATCTGAAGGTAGAATGCATTTTAAAGTCTTCTTTCCTTTTGTAGCTCGGATGAATAAGGAATCCTTATAAGGAAAGGATTTTGAAATAATTATGAATCATTGCCACACTTGGAAACTATGTTGCAGCCCATTAAACATCCTTATAGAATTAGTATATTTCCAAAATAAGTTGTCACATCGTTTTAGGAAAAGAATCGTAGCCAAATAGAAAGTTCACAAGTCAAAAGGAAGATGCCTTTTGTTGACCCATATTAAGATGCCTTCTCGAACTCTGATTGACCTAAAATTTTAACCCAAGGTAATAAAATATGTCAGGAGACTTCTCATAAAAGTTTCGGTTGATCCAATCGTCGGATTGAGAATTATGACTGTTGCCATAAAATTGGATAGTTGTACATTTTACATCAAAATCCAAATTTGACCATCCTTGGATTGTATCATTCCCTCTCTCTTCAAGATGATTCATCCTTGAATCACCAATAAGTTGAATGGACAATTCCTTATCCTCCTTTTGAGGCCTTTGGAGTTCCTTTTTTGTAAACAATCATCGCCAACAACTTTGGATGAAAGTTGCAACCATTATATTTTGTATATCATCATTGCAATCCTTTTTCTCCTCTTTTTTCGAAGCTTGCTGGTTATTGATTGTTGTCGCTAACACATCAAGTTCTTGCTTCATCTCCCCTAGAAAATGGGATAGACTCTTGGATTCCTTTTTTAGAACACTAATATCTTTATCTCTCTCCCTTTGATACCACCTCTCCTTTTGAATCTGCCTTTTCTTTTGCCATAACACCTCATCAAAATACATCAAATCCCATCGTTTTAGTATAGGAGCAATCAAAGAACAAGTGGTTGTGATCTTCATTGTTGCAGAGATAGAGTGAGCATCTATTAGGACTATGTATACCAAATCGATGAAGTCTATCTTAAGTTGTGAGTTTCTGTTGTGCTACTGAATTTTCACAATTTGAAATTGTGTATGGATTTAACCCTTTAACTCCAATGGATTTGATTCCCTTGCCTATTGATGAAAATGTTAGTTTGGATGGTAATCGTAAAACACAAGCGGTGAAAACTCTTCATGAGAGTGTGCGGCAACATATTGAAAAGAGGAATCGCGTGTATGCGACCAAAGCTAATAAGGGGCACAAACATGTTGTCTTTCAGCCAGACGATTGGGTTTGGGTGCATATGTGCAAGGAGAGATTTCCAGCCTAGAGGAAGTCAAAACTACAACCACGAGGAGATGGGCCATTTCAGATCCTTGAGAGGATCAATGACAACGCTTATAAAGTTGATTTGCCAGGTGAGTATAGTGTTAGTGCTACCTTTAATGTTTCTGATCTTACTCTGTTTGATGTAGGTGATGATTCGAGGTCGAATCCTTTTGAATAGAGAGGGGATGATGCGGATCAGCCTAACACCAAGCGTAATCATGCCAACAACCCATTGGAGGTGCTAATTGGGCCAATCACAAGAGTTAGGGCTAAGAAGCTTAAAGAAGCATTGAATGGGCTTGTTCAAAACATACGGAACAAAATGGACCTAGAGAGGCTTGGGACATTTAAGGAGCACAAAGGACAGCCTTTAATTCATTTAGTTCAGGTCCAAGAAGAGCCCAATTCATGTGGAACAAGGGGTTGATGTGTGCGGCCCAATACCAGCCTTGTTAGGCTTGTCTTTTTCTAAGTAAGCAATACTACAAGGATAAAGAGTCAACAATTTATTCTCCTTACTAAGTAAGGAAGTTGGCCATTTCTTATTCCTAAAGAGAGGAGGACTATTTAATGCTTTTCCTCACTTAGAAAGGAAAGTAATTAAATCAGCAACAAAGGAGGAACTTTATTTTCTTATTTCTCCAAGTTGAACAAGGAATTCCAAGCTAATCAAGGACATCAAAGGGGGCAGCAACACAAATTTTTCAAATCAAATTTTTCCAATTTTGTTTGAGACTTCTTAAGGGTGACAAATCTGATTCTAGCTTATTTAGGATGGTATTTTTGGATTTTTAGTATTTTTAGAATTTTCTTCTTAGTTTTTGGGTTATTATTACTTCTTTGAGTCAATTGTAAGTGGGCTTCATATAAGTCCACCTAATGGAGGTCCATTAGGATTTCTTTAAGTCCAAATTCAGTATAAATAAAGGCATAACAAAAAATGTAAGGTTACGTAATTTTTAGATCAATAAATTTCTTTGCTGCACTTATGGTGTGTTGGTGGGATAATCTCCCTTCCTTGGTTCTCTAAAGAACTGAAAACGACTTATCGAAAAACAATAGTCTTTGTGGCGTCATCCTTATACTTCTCATTCGCGAATCAATATTCGTTGGGTGGGGGTTTTCGTTTTCAATAGTGCTGGTGTCTGGGTACAAGTTATCTTTGTGTCATACTCCTATCAAACCTGATTTACTTGGCTTTCCGGGAATTGATGTCTTTGCGTGTGGGTTGCATAACCATGTGATCACGAGGTTCGCATCATAAAACCTAGCAATCTAGCACTTATAGTACTTAAAAGAACTAACCTGCACTTATTGTATGTTGGTGGGATAATTTCCCTTGATTTTTGTAAGGAAAAGTCTCAAAGAATTCAACTCATTTTGCATGTCTCAAATTCAACTTACCTTGTCCCTTTATATGTTTCAAGGACTCCTGATCTGAATGGATTATGAACTCCTTTAGCCACAAATAATGTTGCCTATCCCAAAGGTTCTTACCAAATCATACAATTCATTATTATAAGTGGGATAGTTCAAATTCACTCCACTTAACTTCTTGACATGATGAAAAGATTAATGTCTTCTTTTAAGTGCAGGAGTGTCGAAGTAATAAATAACCCGGCAAGACTGGAGTCTAACCACATGGAGGTTAATTGTGTAAATTACGGATAACAATAATACAACAACAATAACAATAATAACAATAATAACAACAACAACGACAATGACAACGACAACGATAATGACAACAATAATAAAGAAAAAGAAGGAGAAGAAAAAGATGAGAACTTTGAGATGGAATATGAATGTAAGGATTAAACAATAATAATAACAAATGTCAAGGTTAGAGGTTCCACTAATAGTATGTCAAACAAGTATAGTATAAACTCTTATTATTCAATTGGAAACCAAACACAAAGGAGGTTCCAATCAGATTATACATTGTTAACATGATTACATTAGTCATCTTATTCGATTAATGCTAATACTTGTAAATCTCGTCAAGCATTCATGATTATAACTTATGTTAACAACAAATTAAGTTTTTTTCATAGCTTAGGTATTGGTTATACCATACAGTATGGGTTATAAAAGTGTCAAGCATTTATTGTACCACGTGTTATACAATGATACAACTATATTCTTTGATAGTTTCATCTATATTTAACTAGTATTTAGGCTATGTTATATATATAAAATGCTTTGATATTCTTTATTTTATATTTTGAAGGTATTTGGATGAAAGATGCAAAAAGGAGTAAATTAGAGGTAATTGGCAGATTTGATGTCAATCAATATTTTGTGCAGAGCATGAGTTCTAGAGATCAAAATGAAGAGATTCCAGTGGCACTAAAAAGCTAATATTCATACCTTTCTAGAAATCTAAGTCAAGAAAAATAAAAAGACAAAGAGCATGGAAATCACATCTTTCAAAGTCAAATCTCGCATTTTGCTAATGTTGACCTTTGGTCATTCAAAATTCAATATCTGGAGCTTCAGAAGTCCAATTGATGCAAACTCAATTTTATTAGATTCCTAACTCAAAGGCCTAGAAACGCTCCAATTTTCAGTCAAAATGATGTCAGATGAGGGAGATATGATGTTTTTTGGTAAGTTGACGTATGTATTAAAAGAAAAGGATACAAAGATTATAAGGGGCATACCCTAGATTTATAATGAGAACAGAAACGTAAAACAACAGATGGCTACAGGCTAGTCACCAAATGAAAAACTCAGACTTAACTAGATTCGTTAGGGAAACTAATACAACCAACTAAATATCAAATGAAGAATTTATGTTATTGACCCTCCAAGCTCTTTAGATCCATTTGTTTTCATTTGTTGGTAGAACATTTCTCTTCAAATCAAGCTTATCACGGATGATACATTCGATTTGATCAAATTATGAGTTCTAGAGATTCCTGTAAAAAGGAGAAATGATTTTTCAAATATGACAACTGAATTCTGCCACCAAATAGGTTTCGTAAAGAAATGAGTCCAAATTAAGTTTCAGAGAAATAATAAGTCATCCAAGTTGTAATTTCAGCAATTTAGCCCCTCTAGTAAATCAATCTAGAAGGTTAAGGAAGGTAGCCACTAACCTCAAACCTACTGTAAGTTGGAATTTTGCCATTGTCAAAGAAGATGGCTATCATTGTTAAAGAAAGAAGGCCAACTTGTGAGAGTAAAAGAAGGCTATTGGTGCAGCATTTGCAGCCTCTTGACATTGTCAAAGAATGAGGCTACAATGGTGGGTTGTTGGTGGTAGCTACTATTGTCAAAGTTTGGCAAGTTTGGCAGCCACAATTACTGATAAAGGAGCAAAAGGAGTTGTCATTGAAGCCTATAAATAGACACCAAGAGAGCCAAGAAAAGAAGAAGAGAGAGTGCAATAGAATCAAAGAAAGAGGCAGCAACTAGAAGTGAAAAAACACAAACTCTCCTCTCTACATACTAGAAATAATATTTTCTTTTATCTTTAGGAGTAGTTGTTCAATAGATATGCAAGAATAAACTCTTTTCTTGGTTGTAAGGACGCAAAAACCTTCAGATTTCAAGAATTATGAGATTTATTCTTCCATTTACTTTCAGTTTGTATTATGAATGAGTATAATTGTTTTTCTATGTATACTTTTTATAATTGTTGTTGATAATTGCTAGAGCGGACTTTAAGTTATTATTTTGAACAATCTATTGCTATGTTTGGTATCAAAACCAGAGTTATGGTATATAAACTTGTGAAGCAACTAAGCTTGATAATTGTAGCGGAACTACGTTATTAAACTTATGGAAAACATTCAATCAAAGCAACACAAGCAGGCAACTTGGTTGTTAAGATTAATGAATTTATCTAGATCTTAAAGTTGTCATTAGATTAAATCATTAGTGCGAACACTATGATTATTTGTTGGTTAGGGCTAGTTATACGGCAGATCTGTTAATTAACCAAAGTTAAGAAAAGATAAAAATTCTGAATATAAATTGGAGTTTCATTTCAAGGATCGGTTCTGATTTCTGTAGGTGGATGTGTGCTTGCAACCAAGGTTTGATTTCTTGATAAATTTCAGTTTTAATTGATTGTGTTTGCTAGTTTAATTTCTTCCATAGTTTAGATAATCACAAACCAAACCCCCCCAATTACATAACATACACCATAATAATATGATTTAAATCTTCCTCATGGGATCGACCATTTGCTTACTCTATACTATCTTATATGTTTTAAGCTAGGGTAATTAATTTGTGCGACCACAACATTGCAACATACAACATAAATCAAGATTAGTCATTTAACAAACAACGTATTAAAGAGTGAACAAGATAACAAATACACATGTTAGTATCAAACATTAAAGTCCATATTAAGTTTACACTATACTTATTCTTACACCATTAGTGTAACCTTTTCAGCTTGACATAATAAACTTAGTTAAACATAATAAAAGAAAGAAAAATCAATAAAAAAATAAGAACATAAATAAGATAAGAGTTAACTAAGTAAAGGAAAGGAAATGAAAGACATAAACTTGATATTAATGAAAGCATAGCATAAACATTATAAAAAATACAAAGAGAGAAAGCAAGAGCATGATCTTGATCTAGAAACCAAGATGCCTAAATGCATGGAAAATACCTCCTTTTATAGGCAAAAATTGAAAACTATTGATTTGATTTGTGGGTGACCAACTCTTGACTTGGTGACAATCCTTATCTTCTCTTGTCTGCCCAAAACATCATTAATAACGTCAAAATTGGAGCCACTTGAAAACATGAAAGTTATAGAAAATTGTCTTAGCTTTCTTGTATAAAAAATTCAGGTCATTTCGACTTCTAAAACTCCAGAGATGGGCTAAACACTGAACAGTACTCGTGCTAGAAGATAGATTTAGACTTCTTTGTTGTTGCTACAATTTGGACTTGAAAATAACATTTTTAAGTCTTGGGCTTCAAATGAAAGTTGTAGGCCTATGTCTTAACTTTCCATCCATATAAAGTAGACCTAAATATGAGATCTATAGCTCTAAATATGACCTAATTACCAAATAGTATTTCTATTTGGATTGCACTGACATCTTTTTTCTAAATTTGATCATCTCTTTGTCTTTTCAATTTCAGCTCTAGATATTATTATAAAACATTCTTTAGTTAAGGAGTTATTGATACTTCAAGTGCAAAATGATGACATAAAACCTTGATAAAAAATGCACTTTTAAGTACTAATCACACCTCCCAACCAGCTTATTACTAGTCCCTAGTAATCAAAGCGTTAAATAGAAAAATAATATACAAATTCCAGAAAGCAAGGTACTTATTATTCAACTTCCATTAATCTATCCAAATAAACAAACTCTCATTAAATTTATATATCTACTCAATATCTCTTAACAATATATTAATAAACCTTTCTTTTATGTTCAATATATGAATACATAATTATAGGGCTTTTCTTAGAAGAAAACAAAATTTTTGTTCTAATATTTAAGGTTAACTTCCTTGAGTTGGGGTTATTATTTTTTTTCCTTTTTTTATTTTTTTTATTTTTTTAATATGTATACATATAACTTAAAACACCATGCATCTTTAACCTATGTAACAAGCTTTCGGCTAATGACTCCCAGACCAGTTGGTCTTCGGGCATTAGGTGTTGAGACACCCCTATGAGCTTAGTAACTCGAATCCCAGATACTAATTCGTAGATAGTGCAATATTTGATTCCCTTAAGCTTTTCTCCTCAACACATGTGACAAGCGTTGGGCCAATAGCTCCCAAGTAAGTTGACTTTAGGGTATTAGGTGTTAAAACACCCTTTCGGGCTTAATTGCTTAGGTTAAGGAGGCTAAAAAACCAAACTTATCTATATTTTTATTATCATCATTCATTTTTTTCTTTTTTCTTTTGTTTTTATTTCAAATTACATATTATCCCTTTCTCTTAGTTGTTACCTTTAACAAAAGAATATAAATAATGTAATAATTCAATGTGCAACCCACAATTATATGTTAAAGTGTGTGTGTGTAAATTAAGATTTAAGAATACATGTTAAATGAGTATATGAGCAAAATTACGTGATAACAATGCGAGAGTTTGTAAACCTGAATATTTCAAGAAGTATTATGATAGACTTTATCAAGAATGGTTACTAAGATGCATCTCAAGAGTCATAAAAAGATCTCCTTTACTCTGCTATCATAGTAACAATAATTTTGCACATGCTTTATGAAATAGAAAACACAGTTAGTTAATTTTTTTTTTAGCTACTACCCTCTCCCCTCAACCAAAACGAGACATTGTCCTTAATTTTCTAAGGTAGAAATATAGAGTATAGATGATATTACCTAAAATAACAAACACTGACAAACCTGAAACACACTAAAACAAAAATAAGAAATAACAAAACAAAATAATAAAATAAAAGACTCAAATCTAATCTAAGCTTTTTATGGCTTTCCTTAGACAACCAATTTATACGACTCATGGAGGAACCAATTACAGAAATAAAAGATTATAGTTGGTCAATCAATTGTTCAGCAGTAGCAGCAGAGATTATGATTTATCATGCAGAAGATATTAGAAATTCCTGTTCTACAACATGATTAAGAAAAGACAACAACTTATCATAATAACATTAACATTTAACAAACTTATGGGTTTATGGTGAATATGCAGTTGGGCCCAAGAGAAAATATTGCATGGTTAAACATTGCATTCATTCGAGCCTACATTGTGAAGACCTGAAGTTCTTCTCTAATTGTTTTTCCAATGATGTCCCCTTGTGCTAAAGCTTCGGTGATGCGAACCTCGTGATCACATAGTCACGCAACCCACACACAAAGACACCAATTTCTAGAAAGCCAAGTAAATCAGGTTTAATAGGAGTGTGACACAAAGATAACTTGTACCTAGGCACCAGCACTATTGGTAACGGAAACCCCCACCCAACAAATATTGATTCGTGAACGAGAATAAGTAATAATAACCTTACATTTTTTGTTATGCCTTTATTTATACTGAATTTGGACTTAAAAAAACCCTAATGGACCTCCATTAGGTGGACTTATATGAAGCCCACTTACAATTGACTCAAAGAAGTAATAATAACCCAAAAACTAAGAAGAAAATTCTAAAAATACTAAAATCCGAAAATATCATCCTAAATAAGCAAGAATCAAATTTGTAACCCTTAAGAAGTCTAAAAAAAAATTGGAAAAATTTGATTTGAAAAATTTGTGTTGCTGCCCCCTTTGATGTACTTGATTAGCTTGGAATTCCTTGTTTAACTTGGACAAATAAGAAAATAAAGTTCCTCCTTTGTTGCTGATTTAATTACTTTCCTTTTTTTTTTGGTAAGTTGATGTATATATTAAAGGAAAACAATACAAAGATTATAAGGGGCATACCCCAGATTTACAATGAGAGCAGAAACATAAAACAACAGATGGCTACATGCTAGCCACCGAACTGAAAACTCAAGACCTAACTTGATTCGTTAGGAAAACCAATACAACCAGCTAAATATCAAATGAAGAATCTATGTTATTAACCCTCCAAGCTCGTTGGATCCTTTTATTTTCATCTGTTGGTAGAACGTTCCTCATCAAATCAAGCTTATCACGGATGATACATTCGATTTGATGAAAGACCAAATTCTGAGTTCTAGATATTCCAGCAAAGGTCCTTGCATTCCTTTCTTGCCAGATATGATACACTGTAGCTGCAAAACTGAGTTTACGAGAAAAATTGA
>SRLM01003082.1:96494-118096 GCA_015708895.1 Populus ilicifolia
AGGTAAGATGAAGAGAGATGCCCAATAGACTTGGATAGAAAATAAAACTGAATTAATCAGTTGTACTCGTCCTGCATACGATAGTGTTCTACAAGTCTAATGTCAAACTTTAGAGGTGATTCGATCCACGAGACCCTTACAATAAACAGCCTTTAGTCTGGACGAGATAAGAGGCACTCCCAAATATTTCATAGAGAGCTCCACCTCTGCAAACCCAAGAACATGAATAATCTCTTCCCTCTCAGCATTTAACACACCGCTTAAGAAGATGTCACTTTTATTTGGATTTGGATACAGACCTGATAGATCTTGAAACTTTGTGAGCACAGTTTTGATCATACGAATTGAGTGTACATCTCCTTTGCTAAAAATCATCAAGTCATCAGCAAAACAAAGATGAGAAATGTTGTCCTTCTTGCATCTCCAGTGGAACTTGAAGTTTTGGTTGGCACTCATCTTGTAAAATAGCCCAGAAAAGAATTTCCATACATAGGACAAATAAATATGGAGAAAGTGGATCCCGTTGTCGCAGCCCTCTCCCCCCTTGAAAATAACCTGCAAGCTCACCATTGACGTTGATAGAGAATTGACATGATGTAACACAAACCATAATCCAATCAATGACTGTTCTAGGGAATCCCATTTTTCTTAACGTAGCGTCAACGAAATCCCACCGAACCGAGTCATAAGCCTTCATCAGGTCTACTTTCATAGCACAACGGGCAGGTCCCGTAGATTTATGATAGCCTTTCATTAGTTCCTGAGACAAAAGAATGTTGTCGCTGATTCTCCGTCCAGAGATAAAAGCAGTCTGATATGGACCTACTAAGGATGGCAAAACAGTTGTGATTCTCCCGGCTAGAATCTTAGCGATGCATTTGTACACGGTATTGCAGCAAGATATAGGACGAAAATCTGTCAACCTCGTAGGATTGGCAACTTTAGGAATAAGGGAAATGGATGTAGCATTCATTTCTTTAAGCATTCTCCGAGTCTGAAAGAAGGAGCTAACAGCATTGATTACATCCTCCCCAACTATATGCCACATTCTTTTGAAAAAACCTGCGTTAAATCCATCCGGACCAGGGGCTTTGTTGTTCTTCAAACTAAACATAGCATGCTTAATCTCTTCCCTTGTTACATCTTGTGCTAGTACATGTTGTTGCGTCGAAGACAGTTTCAAGTTAATTGCCGATTCCATCTCTTCCTCATTCAGAACCCTAGGCATCTGATCCACTCTTAACACACGCTGGAAGTACGCAACTACTTCTGATTTAACTGCCTCATGTCCTTCGATAACGTCTTCATCCTCCTTTGTAAGTGAAAGAAGTTCATTTCTATACTGTCTTCCATTTACTGATTTGTGAAAGTAGCCATTCTAATCCCCCAAGCTAAACCACTGTATCCTTGACTTTTGTTTGAAAAAACTCTCTTCAGCCTTGATGATAGAAGCGTAGTTACGTACCGCATCCCTTTCTCGCTTGCACAAAGTTGGATTCCTATGTGCTGTATGTAGAGCCTATTGAGCCTTATCCAATTCATCTTTCGCATCTTTGACTCTATCTGAAATGTTGGAGAAGTGAGTCATATTAAAAAGTTTCAATTCTCGTTTTAGTTTTCTTAGCTTGCAACACAGCTGATACATTGGACAACCCCCCGAATTGTGTTCCCATACTTTCCTCACCAAGGGCATGAACTCGTCATGATCCATCCACATATCAAAGAATCTGAATGGTTTCTTTATATTCTGATAATCACCGGTAACCTTTACCACCATAGGAGAATGGTCTGACATACCCGATGGCAAAAATCTCGCTTCTGAAAAGGGGAAGTTCAGATTCCATTTCTCATTGACAAGCACTCTATCTAGTTTCTACATAATCAGATTCTCAGGACATTGATTCGACCAAGTATAATGCAGGCCTGAATATCGAAGATCATCCACTTTCGCTTCTTGAATGCATGTTTCCAATCTGTCCATATGACCAGCCCACGAAGTAGACCCTCCTAGCCTGTCTGATTGGTAGTGGATAGCATTAAAGTCGCCCATAATAATCCATGGGCTGGACTCCCATCCATCACTACGACTCACTATATCAGACCATAATGCCTCACGTAAGGAAGCGTTATTGTCTCCGTATATAATTGAAGCATTGAAACAGATATTGGTAGCTAATATAGTGAGAGAAACATGAATAGCCTGGTCTGACATTCCGAGGACATCAACCTTCACCACATCAGCATTCCAACAAACCCAAATATGACCACGACAAGAGAAATCATAATTATACAAGAATGACCAATTACACAAAAGAAGTTGAGAGACATTATATTTATTCTCGTCTCTAACCCGAGTTTCAACCAAACNTTTACCAATGTTGGGATAGGTATCGAGACTTACTTAGTACTTGTCCTCATCATGGTTTTGAAACATGGAGATTGGTTTCACATTTTTATGAAGGGTTAACGCCTAAAGATAGGAGTACAAACATTCCAACATCCAACAATCATAAGAAAATAGAGAGTACAAACAGCAACACAAAGATTACCTCGACGTGCCCCCAAGCGAGGAGACAGATTTCTTGTTCTTCTTCGAAGAGTTTTTCGAACCCTTTTTCTTTTTCTCTAGAGAGTCTCTGGCCTTAATAGCTAACTGATTAACAGTTTTCCTTTCGGTGGAATTCAGAGTTTGTGGGCTTGTCAGGATTGGTGACATCAACTCCTTATCAATTCGTTCCCCATCTGTATCACCTCCCATTGCGTCAATATCTACATTCAGCTCATGACTATTAACGAAAAGAACCTGGTTCACGATCGCATAATCAGATGTATTGGAGATGGCTAAACTTTGATCTGAAGCAGTACTTGTACCCCCCTACTCCTACTTCATGTCTCCTTGTGAACTCTTCAAAACAAGAGGAGAGGTAGGATTTTCATCTTCATAACAATCAGCATTGCTCACATCTGATGCAGCCTTCTCATTCATATTACAATAAAAAATATTAGTACCAGATGTCGAACAACCATTCTCATTACAGTTACGCACTTTAGATGCCAAGGGACCATTCTCACCACTCACAAAACCCTTATTTCGTTTAGCAACTACCTGCCATTGAAACTGATTCTGCTGTTTATCCGCGGATTTAGAGTTCGCAGCTCCTACTTTCCTCTTACCCTCTACCTCCATTGTAAGATTAGCACCGTTATTAGTAGCACATATCGTTGTCGTGTGTCCAAAGACATTACAATTATTGCACTTTGATGGTATCCATTCGTAATCAGCTGAAATTGTTATGAATAACCCATTTGGACAGCGAAGGTCGTATTCCTTAACCAGCGTCTTCGTAGCATCAATCTCAACACAAACTCTTGCGTAGCTAAGTCTTTGACGCAACAATGTAGTCTGATCAGCATGAAGAGGAACCCCAATAGCACTCGCTACACAACTCAACCCCTTAATAGTCCAATACTCGAGAGGAACATTATACAGCCTAACCCATACCGGAACTTTGACCAAATCACCTTTCAAAAATTGCATGTTCGGTTGCCAACGTTTAAGCACCAAAGGTCTGCTTGCCATGTGCCACGGGGCTCTTTCCAGCACATTAGTGGCATAATCAACAGAATCAAAAGTGAATAGGAAAAAACCATTATCTGAAGATAAAACTTCTGATAGACCATAGGAGCCCCAGATTCTTTTGGCAATAGAATTAACAACAGGATATGGTAATTTCTGACCCACGAAATGACCAACTAGGGTGGATTTCCAAAGTTCGCAACCATCCTCAAACACATCAAGTGGAGGAGCTACTGTCACACGACCATCAGTCATAGCAGGGGGAGCAAAATGCAGATTACGAACTAGAGAAATACCAAGGTTCTTGCTACCCTCATTGTTATCAACATCAGAACCCTTCAAAGCATTTAAAAAATTCAATTTGGGGCTAAGGTTTAGCTGGTCTTGTTGCTGAGACCCTACCTTCAGCTCATTAACTTTAGAACCTAGCACAACATTAGAAGCTTGGGAATTAGAGTGTTTCTTCTCTATGTTAGCTTCAGAATCAGCTTGATTAACACTAGTAAACTGAGAAATCCTCATCCCATGGCTGTTCAACATATCTTGTAGCTCTAATCTTAATATATGCCCAGACTTGACTTCATTGTGTTGTTCATTGTTAGAGGTAACCATTGAAACAGAATCCACAGCAGAACATAAGGACATTATGGCAGCATACGAATACTAGAGATTCCAAATTCTAAGAACAGAAACTGAGTCTAAGAAGAAACTAAGCTCAGAAACAACAACAACATAATCTCAGAAAGAACAAGATTCAGATTTGTTCATAAAGGAAGAAGAATTACAGAATTACGAGGCCAGTATCTTCGAGATTATTGCTTGGAATGATGATCCGTGCGGTCAAGCTGTAGATTATGTTTTGACGAACAACATACTAGAAAATGGTGATGATCCAACGGTGAACGAAGAAGATCAAGCTTAAACAAAAACCCAATTCACTCTGCTGCAACTAAAAATGCAGAACAGTAGAAATATTACGAGATCAATATCTCCCACCTCGTTGATTAGAATGAAGATCCATTCGGTCAATATTTCAAGAAGGTTGGCGTGAACAACATAGTAAGAAATGAGGATGATCCAACGGTGGACGGAGTAGATCTAGCTCCTGCAGTTTGGTCTCTAATCTCTCTCTCTCTCCAGATATCTCTCTCCANCGAAAAATTTAATTACTTTCCTTCCTAAGTGAGGAAAAGCATTAAATAGTCCTCCCCTCTTTAGGAATAAGAAATGGCCAACTTCCGTACTTAATTAGAAGAGTAAATTAATGACTCTTTATTGTTGTAGTATTAGGAAAAAAACAAACCTGACAAGGCTGGTATTGGGCCGGACACATCAACCCCTTGTTCCACATGAATTAGGCTCTTCTTAGACCTGAATTAGATGAATTAAAGGTTGTCCTTCATTCTCCTTAAATGTCTTAAGGCCCTTTTGGTCCATTTTGTTTCATATGTTTTGAACAAGCCCATTCAATGCTTCTTTAAGCTTCTTAACCCTAGCTCTTGTGATTGGCCTAATTGGCATCTCTATTGGGATGTTGGCATGATTACACTTTGTGTTAGGCTGATCCGCATCACATAAAGAAGTGATAAGTGCTATGAGGATCTTGTTATTCTATTTTAAAGATAAAAGACATACTTTGCCAATGATATTCATTGTTGATGCGAACCTCATGATCACGAAACCCATAATCAAGATTAAAATCTTATCCTAAAAAGCAAAAATAAGCTAGATAGGAGTGTGAGACAATGAAAAACCTTCCCAAGGTACCAACATTATTGGAATGAAGTAAAATGACACCATGAAACTAGTTAATCTCTTATAAGTCAGATTCAGTTCGTTCAAGAGTTGAAAATTGAAATTCAGAAGTATATTCACCAAATGGCCTTCAAATTTTAGGTTACATGAGTTTAATTAGTTCTTGAAAAATTAACTCTAATGGATCCACCCTAGTGGATTGATTTGGACCCTTAAAAAACTGACCCAAAAATCTTAAACTAAAAAACTCATAACTTGATCTAAACAAGCCTTGGATAGCAGAAAACAAAGTATTAATTAAGCTTAAACAAGCCTTGAGCTGTAACTAACAAAATAAAGTCCATAAGATTCAATTCATGTTTTATCGAGAGAAGAAAACAAGGAAAGAAAATACTACAAAACTGATTCAAGGTTTATTTATAGCCTTCCATATAACTCATTAATCCTAGAAACAAAAAGGAAAGGTAGCACCCATGCTATTTCCAAGTTGTGGTAGGATTCTTTTATTTCTTTTGTTGTGTTTTCTCCTTACTTTATGGCCTAAATAAGGTTACATTGACCCCTCTTGCACATGGATAAGATGTATTAAAGCTTCATCTTGATACTCTAATGGACCCTTGAAATCTGACTTGGCCAAAACCTTCAAAACCAATGTATTCAATATCTTTTTCAATGCCTTTGTCTTGGACCAAGTCATTGACCTATTTGAATCATGTAATGAGTCATTGCTAGTGTTTGTGGGCTAATCCATATAAGGTTGGTTACTTTGTAAAGTTTTTTTTTTACTATTTTAGTGATGGCTTTGTCTATATTCTTAATGATTTCTTTCATCACTTATCTTTTTATTAGATCTTGATCTATTGCAAACTTTTAAAGCATTAGTGTTATAAAGATATGAACCCTCTTCATATTATTTTACTAAAATTTCTAGTTACCTAGTGATTTTATCATTAACAAAGATGATTCTATGATCTACTAGCTTGTATATGAGTTAGTGAGATCTTGTCCAATATTGATTCCTTTGGTGTATCTTTTCTAAGTATCCTAATTCGTGTTTGAATTTATTTCCTTTCTAGCTAACTTGTTGATCTATGTTCTTTTAAACTAAGTTTTGGATAACTTTCCTTGTTTATATATCCTTTTCAAATATAAGAGATGTTGGTTATGGTTAGAAAGATCATCATCCTTATTATCATTAAGCGTATATGATTTATACTTGGCTAGTATGTGGCATCATTGTTAGTTGATCTCCTAAGTCTTATTGTTTTGCTATTATTAAGACATGCTCAATATTGCTAATTATGAGGTATCAATTGGGCTTGTCAAACCATTCCTTAAGCTTTTCCAATAATCTATGCACTTTTTTTCCTAGTATTAACACTTATAACCAACTCTAGCCTTTGTCTTTTAGAGCTCTCATTTTCTAAGAAGCCCATTAATTTAGGTATAAACATTATTATAGTGATTTTAGGGAATGAGTCATCATCCATCTTTATCTTCTTATCATAAATATAATGTGTCCAGATTCTTAAAGCATTCTAAATTTGGTTCCTGAAAAGTGTACAAATTAGGTTTTGTTGTTGTAAAATAATTTACCTAGTAGAAAACCATTGGGTAAGTTAAAAAAAAAATTGTAAGGCCAAGTAGTTAGCTTGTGGTTGCCTGTATGCTTGATAAGTGGCTAGCAAGTTATCTGCTTTACACCTAAAATGTTATCTGCTTTACACCCAAATTGGGTTATGTCTATCACTACACCTAATATGCTGGGAAATACCATCTTATAATAAGTATAATTATTCCAAACACATATACAGTTCTTGCATATAGTACACCATCACCTTATAGATATGTGAACTTGGTGATGTATTCCCTTATTAATTAGTCATCTTTCCTAGAAAATTATTTGAAATCAATTTTTTTATTCATCTAAAGATCAAATATAGTTTAACTTATTTAGGATATGGATGGTTGTAAGCATGTATCACAATTCATCATTCTTCTTCTTCTTTCCTTAAATGTTAGTTTAGTTATGTTACATCATCCTTTCCATTTGTTATTGATCGATAACAAGAAATTATTGTGCAAGAGGGTTGAGGTTTTATTGTTTTTAAAACAATTTATATGGTATAGAACTAACTGCCTAGTAGAAAGCTATTGTGTAAGATAAAAAAAGTTTCTAAGGCCTAGCTAGCTTATGGTTGTTTATATGTTTGACTAATGGCTAGCATGTTATGAGCTATTATACCTAAATTGTGTTATGTTTATGATTATACCTAATATGTTGGGAAATACCCTCTTATAATAAGCATAGTTATTCCAAACACATATACTAAAGTGTTTGTTATTGCAAAACTTCCTAGGATTTGCTTCTAAGTATAAATGTTCATATGGTACAAGGCCTATTATAATGAAGCTTATTCTATATCTAATTGAATTTTTTAGATACATTTTGCATGGTTTTATTAACCACTACTATGTTGTTGTGGTAGTTCATTTTGTTTATGTTCTCCATCTCCATCCAAGATGCCTTATATCAAATATTATTGACATTTATATGATAATAGTAAGATGTTCCTTCAAAAGCCACTGTGACTAGTTGGCTAACAATTTTCATAGTTCATTGTGACTATCGTATAACATTTTTTGATCTATAAAATCAATACATATATGGCTACCTGTCACAACCAAAAGAATGATGTCTTCTCCCAAGTGTAGGAGTGTCGAAGTAATAAATAACTCAGCAAGACCGAGGTCAAACTATAAGGAGGTTAATTGTATAAATTATATACAACAACAATAGTAATAACAACAACAACAATATTAATAGTAGTAGTAGTAGTAGTAATAAAGAAGAAGAAGAAGTTGTTGAGAATTTTGAGATGGAACATCAATGTAAGGGTTAAACAATGATAACAACAAATATCAAGGTTAGAGGATCCACTAATAGTATGTCAAACAAGTATAGTATAATTTTTTATTATTTAATTAGAAACCACACACAAATGAGGTTCCAAACTGATTATAAATTGTTAACATGATTACATTAGTTATCTTATTCGATTAATGCTAATACTTGTAAATAGTGTTAGGCATTCATGATTATAACTTATGTTAACAACAAATCAAGTTCCTTTCATAGCTCAGATGTCGGTTATACCATACAGTATGGGCTATGAAAGTGCCAAGCATTTGTTGTACCAATTGTTATACGACATAAATTTAGATTAGTCATTTAACAAGCAAAGTATTAAAGAGTGAACAAGATAACAAATACAAAACATATTAGTATTAAACATTAAAGTGCATATTAAGTTTACACTATACTTATTCTTACACCATTAGTGTAACTTTTTCACCTTGACATAATAAACTTAGCTAAATATAATGAAACAAAAAAAACAAAATAAAAACATAAATAAGATAAAAGTTAACTAAGTAAAAGAAATGAATTGAAAGTCATAAACTTGATTGATGCGAACCTCGTGATCATATGGTCACGCAACCCACACGCAAAGACATCAATTCCCGGAAAGCCAAGTAAATCAGGTTTGATAGGAGTGTGACACAAAGATAACTTGTATCTAGACATCAGCACTATTGAAAACAAAAACCCCCACCCAACCAATATTGATTCACGAACGAGAAGTATAAGGATGACGCCACGAAGACAGTTGTTTTTTGATAAGTCATTTTCAGTTCTTTAGAGAACCAAGGAAGGGAGGTTATCCAACCAACACACAATAAGTGCAGCAAAGAAGTTTTATTGATCTGAAAATTGTGTAACCTTACATGTTTGGTTATGCCTTTATTTATACTGAATTTAAACTTAAAGAAACCCTAATGAACCTCCCATAGGTGGATTTATATGAAGCCCACTTACAATTGACTCAAATAAGTAATAATAACCCAAAAACTAAGAAGAAAATTCTAAAAATACTAAAAAACTAAAAATACCATCCTAAATAAGCTAGAATCAAATTTGTCACCCTTGAGAAGTCCCAAACAATATTGAAAAAATCTTATTTGAAAAATTTGTGTTGCTGCCCCCTTTGATGTCCTTGATTAGCTTGGAATTCCTTGTTTAACTTGGACAAATAAGAAAATCTTTGTTGCTGATTTAATTACTTTTCTTCCTAAGTGAGGAAAAACATTAAATAGTCATCCCCTTTGTAGGAATAAGATATGGCTAACTTCCTTACTTAGTTAGGAGAATAAATTGCTGACTCTTTATCCTTGTAGTATTAAAAAAGACAAGCCTAACAAGGTTGGTATTGGACTGGACACATCAACCCCTTGTTCCACATGAATTGTGCTCTTCTTAGATCTGAACTAAATGAATTAAAGGTTGTCCTTCGTGCTCCTTAAATGTCTCAAGCCCCTCTAGGTCCATTTTATTCCATATGTTTTAAACAAGCTCATTCAATGCTTCTTTAAGCTTCTTAGCCATAGCTCCTGTGATTGGCCCAATTAGCACCTCCAATAGGTTGTTGGCATGATTACGCTTGGCGTTAGGCTGATCCATGACATGACTAAAAAATTGATATTTTTCTTCCAAGTGCAAGAGTGTCGAAGTAATAAATAACCTAGCAAGACTGGGGTCGAACCATAGGGAGGTTAATTGTACAAATTATAAACAATAACAATAGTAACAATAACAACAACAATAATAGTAGCAATAATAATACTAATAATTCTACTACTAGTAGTAGTAGTAGTAATAGTAGTAGTAGTAGTAGTAATAAAAAATTGATGAGAACTTTGAGGTGAAAAATTAAAGTAAAGATTAAACAATGACAATAACAAATGTCAAGGTTAGAGGTTCCACTAATGGTATGTCAAACAAGTATAGTATAAACTCTTATTATTCAATTGGAAACCACACATAAAGAAGGTTCCAATCAGATTATAGATTGTTAACATGATTATATTAGTCATTTTATTTAATTAATGCTAATACTTGTAAATTTTGTCAAGCATTCATGATTATAACTTATGTTAACAATAAATCAAGTTCCTTTCATAGCTCAGGTGTCGGTTATACCATACAGTATGGGCTATGAAAGTGCCAAACATTTGTTGTACCAATTGTTATAGAATATAAATCCAGATTAGTCATTTAACATGCAAAGTATTAAAGAGTGAACAAGATAACAAATATAAAACATGTTAATATCAAACATTAAACTCCATATTAAGTTTATACTATACTTATTCTTACACCATTAGTGTAACCTTTTCACCTTGACATAATTAACTTAGCTAGACATAATGAAAGAAAGAAAAATAGATAAACAAAATAAGAACATAAATAAGATAAGAGTTACCAAAGCAAAGGAAAGGAATTGAAAGGTATAAACTTGATATTAATGAAAGCAAAGCATAAACATTACAAAAAATACAAAGAGAGAAAACAAGAGCATGATCTTGATCTGGACACCAAAATTCCTAAATGCATGGCAAATGCCTCCTTTTATAGGCCAAAATTAGGAACTATTTTTTTTATGACTAATTGATGAGTAGGTGGTCAACTCTTGACTTGGTGACAATCTTTATCTTCTTTTGTCTGCCCAAAACATCATTGATAACGTCAAAATTAGGGCCACTTGAAAACATAAAAGATGTAGGAAATTGTCTCAGCTTTCTTGTGTAAAACATTGAGCTCATTTCGACTTCTAGAACTTCAGATATGGCCAAAATACTGAACAATACTTGGGCTGGAGGACAAACTTGGGCTTCTTTATTATTGCAATAATTTGGACTTGAAAATGACCTTCTTAGATCTTAGGCTCCATATGAAAGTTGTAGGTCTATGTCTTACCTTTCCATCCATATAAAGTAGACCTAAATCTAAGATCTATAACTCCAGATATGACTCAATTACCGAATATTGTTCTGGTTTGGATTGCACCGACATCTCTTTTTTAAGTTTGACCATCTCTTTATCCTTTCAATTTCAGTTCTTAAATTTATCAATCAATCCTTTCATTTATATGATAGGCCTGCATTTAAAATGAACATTTACCACAAATTAAAGGTATCTTATATTATTAGATATATTATTATAAAACATGCTTTAGTTAAGGAGTTATTGATACTTCAAGTGCAAAATAATGATATAAAACCTTGATAAAAATATATTTTTAAATACTAATCACTATGTATAGGGTATTGATGCACCATTATGCATGTTTATGGTTGGTGTTAATGATCCTATTATAATCAATGAAAATGCAAAGGACTACATAAGGAAATTAAGAATATGTCTAAATGCAATTCCATATTATAATAGTAACTTAGGTGATGAAAACCCAACTCTAAAAACATCTACCATTATTTGATCCACCAAAATTTAGGGAGATGATGGATTTCTAGGCTTTTTACATCTAAGAAATTGGCCTTTTTTCATTACTTGTATTGACTATTCATCTAGCATGATCAATTTCTTTTAATAGCTTCTAAAATAAGTTTTTAATCTTTATCCCAATAAATATACCAATATATTTTCAATTAAATTTTTTAAGGACCAAATCTATAACGAGGTATCAACTACCTTTCATCAAATAAAATAAGGATGTCAATTCTTTGACCTAAATGGCAAACTATTCTAAAAGCATCACAATGTAAAGAAAACACTTGAATTCCAAGCAAGGATAAGTTTGTAGGAAACTAAAGTGGTAAAAAAAAAGAAAAAAAAACTACAAATATAAGTTTCTAAAGGGAAAACAAAGATAATTAAATTAATAAAATAGAATATATGGGGTTGACAATCATTTATAGTAGTATCTGACCTTCTTTATATTGTTATAGAGTTTGGATCATATTTACATAATTAATTATAATCATATACAAATATTGTTATAAAATAAAAAATTTATTAACTCCTAATAGAAGCTAAAGTTCTCTTTTATTGACACACTGTGAATGCTAGTCTAATTTCTTACTTTTTATTAGTTATTCTGCTATGATCAAGACAAGGCTAAATTCAGATTTTGATGTAAAATATGCAATTATCCAGTTTTACGACAATAATCATAATTCACAATCCGATTGTAAAGGATTTAGTAGCTTGTTTTGGGAATATCCTAATTCTTTATGGATCTTTAATAGGTTATAATATAATTTTTCAAGTATGGTAAAGATTCATTGATGTTTCAAAATCATTTTCTTACAAGAATTTCTTATTCATCCTAGCTATAACAAGGAAAGAAGACTTCAGAATTAATTCTACTTTCATATTAGATTTTCTAGTTTATTTAGGACTTTTCATAGGTGACAAATCTTATTCTAGCATATTTGGGATGATAATTTTTGGATTTTATTTGTTTTTTATTATTTCTTCTTAGCTTTAGGGTTATTATTACTTATTTGGGTCAACTGTAAGTGGGCTTCATATAAGTCCATATAACGGGGGTCCATTAGGGTTTAATTATGTCTAGAGTTAGTATAAATAAAGGCATAACCAGGCATATAAGTTAGACAATTCAGATTAACAAAACTTCTTATTTGTTGCACTTTGTGTGTGTGTCTGTGTGTGTGTGAGAGAGAGAGAGATGATCTCCCTTCCATAGTTCTCTAAAGAACTAAAAAATAACTCATCGAAGAATAACTATCTTCGTGGTGTCATCCTCGCACTTCTTCTTTGCGAATCAATATTCAATAGGTAGAGCTTTTTATTTTCAATAGTGTTGGTGTCTAAGTACAAGTTGTCTTTGTGTGACACTCTTATCAAACCTAATTTACTTGATTTTCTGAGAATTTGTCTTTGCTTTTGAGTTACATGACCACGTGATTACAAAGTTTGCATCATATTCTATTGAGAACTCATGCTTTGAATATGATTGTATCTCTTTCATTATACATGCACATGCTCAACCTCTAATAATTAATCACCACCTCAACCTTTAACATTCATAGTATATCAATAACTCTTTTAAGTTAGTTGATATTTTTTTTAATTCATGATCAATTTCAGTTCTTTTTCCTTATTTTGTGGTGAATACTCAATATTCTCTGCTTTTAACATTTCAAAATTATAAACCATTCATATCCTGGATATGGGAAAATGATTGTAATTACTTACTATGTGATTAAGGATTATATATTGTATTCTTTTATGAAAAATAATGAATATTTAGATTAGAAAGACATTTTTAACTAGGGGCAAGACTATATATAGTCAGACAAGGAAAATAACCTTTTAATAGATAATTAGACAAAAGACATGGATTCTTAATATACAAACTACCATGACCTATACTCTATCTCTTTATCTGTTAACAACAATGGTAGAATGGAAATAGTAAGAATTCATATCAACATAACTCAACCATTTAACATGATATTTTTGAAACCATATTTCTTCTTTATGCACCACTTACTCGTAATCCTTTATTAGCTTTATTCTTTTCCATATTAGTCAAAAATATGACTCGATTTTGGCTTCCTTTTGATATCCTCTCATCTAGCCATAATAGTCTTCTTACAATGATAAACTTTGTGAGACATAAAAATATTCAACTAAACCAACTTTCTAATTAAAAATTACAGTGTCTCCACCAAGGATTCGTAAGTATTTCATGTCAATCTTAGGAAAATAAAATAATCTTTACAAGTTAATCAAGCTATTTCAAATTGAAAAGGTTTTACTACTTGGGTAACATTACTAGGATTCTCTAAAGCAATACCAAAAGGGTGTGTTTTGATTAAACCTAATAACATATAATGGAAGCATTTATATTTTTCACAAAATTACCAAAAGCTCAATCAAGTTTTTTAAAAATTCTGAACACCCTTTACTCATATTTTTCAAGCAAAATAAAGCCCAACAAAAATTAAATCCATTAAATAACAAATTTCAACTTGTTCTAAAACTTCATATAATGATTCAAATCCATTGAAAAGCAACTTCTAACCCATTCATAGAAAATTAAAAAACAAGAAATACAAGCTGAAATTATGGTTTTATTATTTCCCATATGCAAACAAAGAAAAATGCCAAATTAAATTAAAATATATTGAAATAGGTTTACAAAAAGTAAGAGAAAGAGAAATTGTTAATCCCTTTAGAGATCTAGAAAGGAAACATAAAGAAGAGGCTATGATGAAAAACAATTTAAGAATAAAAATGAAGAATATAATTTAGACGTGAGATTGAGTAGGTTAATAATGATATCTTGAGTAGGGTGAAATTGCTAACCACATGAGAAGGTCGATATTACTATTGATGTTGTTACTATTAGTGACATTATTTTTATTATTGTTGTTATTATTGTTATTGATCTTTAGAATCAATTTTATTATAAAATCTCTTTACATAGCTAGTGGTAGGAATGCATTTTTTATCAATTTTATGGACATAAGCAATATCATTACCTACTAGAATCTTAATTTTTTCTTTACTATTCATATAGAACCCGTTCTAAATCTAATCTATTAATAAAACATCCTATCTATTTGGGTCGGTATTTAGTTCAAGTAAAATTGCTAACCAAGTTTGTTATTTCCATAATCCTACTCTTAACAATAGTTGTTTGGCAAAACACCAACAAGTTTTTAGCTTAACAACTATTTTTATAGTCTTATGTCCTATTTCCTTATTTTTAGCTTTGTTTTTTGTGGGAGTTATGCGTACTTTGTCTTATAGGTTTCTCACTTTGTTACACTATTTTATTTACTTATTGAAAAAAAAATCAAACTATCTCCTTTTTTTTATTAAATACTTTACTATGAATATAAAAAATTAAACTATACAACAAAAAAATCAAAATTTTTCTCTTTCTGTTCTCTCTAATAAAAGTCCCTACCCTAAAAAGATTCTACTTAATAGCTTTAGTGAAATATCATTAGGGCTAACTACTATTTCTACTTTCTTTTCCTTTTCCATTCTTTTTTTTTTTGGTTTTGTTTTAATATAGATATGATTGGTTCTAGGTTAGATCTTTTATGCGTTTTTGAATAGGTCTAGATTAATATTTAGATCAATATTTTTTATTTTATTTTTATCTCTCTTCTATTTGAGGCTTGGTTTTCTTTTGTAGGCCTTTGATTCTCTATTTGTTACGATTTTCTATTTTAAATAAAGATTTAGAAATTATTTTTGATTAGTTGAAAGATTTTGATACTCATTGACATATATGGATCTTTGGTCAATGGAGCATGATAATATTGCTTGTTTTCTCCTTTATTCATGATGAATTCAATCATGTTTGAACACGTGTTGCTATAAATTTCTAAAAAGGTAACCCATCTAATTATGAAAGTTTTAGAGAATTTATTTTGTCATACATATCAATATCAATGATAGGATCTATTGCTACTTAAAATACTAGTTTTCATCTTTACTGCTATCAAGATTTTTGTTTCTCATGATTATATTTAATTTTCATATTTTTTAATTTTTCTATCTTAGTAATGTAAAATACTGATGTTTATATACCTCTTTTGGTATTAATAAAACATTACTTTTCATTCTAAATAAATACAAACTTTTAATGTTCATAAAAGACTTTCTCGGAATTTCTTGAAATTTTAATGATATTACAGACATTACAAATTCTTGTATGCTTTAATCCCTATATTTTATTTTCTTTATATTTTAGTCCTTCACTTTATTGATATAATAAGAGATAGTGAAATTTACCAAAATTATTATTTCCAACAACAGATTTGGAATGATTTTGATCACCTCATATTATTCTTAATGAGAATATCAAGTGTTTTCCATTTTCAAGTTCTTATATGGTAAAAAAAAAAATTAATGCTAGATTGATAATTGTTATTTTGATTTTGAATTGGCAATTTTAAGTTTTCAAATAAGATTTTTTAAAAAAAGATTTTGAGATGTTTTAAGTGAAAGAAAAATGGAAGAAAATGTTAGTTTTGAAAAACCAAATTAGGGATTTTGGTCATTAGAAATAACAACAAGTGAGAGGGTGTCATCCTCTTTTGTTCTTTCTATGTCATTGGAAATAGTAGCAAGAAACAGGGTGTCATCCTTTTTTTTTATTCTCTCTATATTTTATCATCATCATTATCATTAATTTTTAAACGGGGGCTACATATCTAGTGGGGCATGTGAGCTTGGTGTACTAGCTTGTTTTTTTTTTATATATAAAATCTTATATAGTTTTAACTTTTTTCAAAATTTTATAAATCAATTGTTAAGCTTTGCCCCAAAACTTTTAAAAAAATTATTTAAGATATATTTTAAATATGTTAAATGAAAAGGATATTACAACATAGTATTATAATTTACATCTAAATTTGAGTTATAATCTTATTTTCACCTCGCAAGCCTTAATAGTGTGATATATATTTTTTTAGCAAGCAAGTATCAACACAATTGTGTACAAGCTTTATTGCTTTGTATTCATGAAAGATACAATTTTAGGTGATGATTTTGCATAATAGACTACAAAAAATTCCACTTCATAGTGATAATAATAATAATAATAATAAAATTGCTTTCGCTCCTTACTTCTTTATCGGAAATAGTATTCCAACTCATTTTTAAACGATCTAAAGAGAGTTATAGTTGGTAAATCATATTAATAATTGCGAGAAAATACTCTCCAAATTAGCGGTCATGATTATAATCAATGAGGAGATTACTTTGAGCTCCATGAGATGACATTAAGTCAGACGAACTATTTTTATAATGCATAATGGAAGTGCCACAGAAAACCAATGTGTGATCATATATTTAAATTATAAACAAAGATGGAGTCGTCTTGTTTTTCCCATTACAGATAAATTTATAAGGAGATAAAATTCTAAAGTAGTATTCAGTTATTGTCCCGTGATAAAAAGAATAAAAACAAAAAAGTCAAAAATATATTTTGTTGAAGAGACAGAGATAAGACATAAAAATATATTTTATCTAGTTAAGTTAAGTCAATCTTTTCTCTATTAGTTTAGCCCTTGAGTCAACCTATCAAGTTATTCTTGATTTTATAACTAGGTAATTATAATATGATTAATTTCAACACTTAATATAAACTAAAGTAAAAAAAAATATCTAATTATTTTTTAAAATATATAAGTTTAACAACAATATATATTAAAAGTAAAATAGACTTTTTCATATTTTATTATGTCTTATCCACCTTAATCAAATAAGATACAAAGATAATCATTTTATCTTGTCAGTCACCACTAAATACAATCTTGACCCCATCTCCTTTTTTTTCTTCTCTCCTCTATCTCCATCGTCTTCGTCTCTTCTATCCCGAGACAATAACCAAACGTTATCTAAATAAAATATTGTAGTTATCCATATTGAACCAAATTTTGTTGTCTCGAAACTATTTTTTCCCTTTAATTACAACCTTTTAGAACTAAACTATTACCAATTTGTTGTAACTTGTTAGAGAAAACAAATTCAACAAAAGACAACTAAAGTGTAAAACAAGAAGAAATTTTATAACCAATTTGAAATTCACTATAAAACATTATGCCACCTACTTTCTTTTTTCTTCTTTTACAGTCCTTATAGTTTTTGTAAATATATATTTGGTTTAAGAATTCATTTTAGTAACATTTAAGTCCCTAAGTTTGAAAGAGAGAGACAAAGTTGTTTGAAAACATTTTGACCATATTTTAATGATTAAAAAATAATTTGGGTGTTAATAGGTTCTATTTGATGAATAAGTCCTATTAAGGTGTTTTTTAACCTTTTGTTTACTTGAAATAGAAGATCAGGGTTGAGAGAGAGAAATATTTTTTGGTTTGATTTTTTGTTTTTGCATTGTTGGGGGGTTAGATTGATATTTTTTTTGAGATTATAAGTGTGCTTTTATATAAAAATGGATTTAAAATAGATTTTTATGTAGAAAAAAAATTTCCTTGATTTTTTGGCCATCATTAAGGTGGTTGAATTTTGGGTAACAAATGATAGGTTGTATACTTTTTTTTTTCAAAAACAAAATTAGGACGACAAAAAAAGGTTGGCAAGCCCACATGTATGAGCTTTGTTTTAAAGGCTTAGACATGCCTATAATTTTTTCATTATTTGATTTTTTTAATTTTATTATTCAACGTTGGGTTTTTATTGAATTTTTTTAATAAATATCTTTTTAATTTCATCTTTCAACATTTGATTTGTATAAACATGGGCTGGCAAGCTCGCATGCATGAGCTTTATTTTAAAGGCCCATACATGATGGATCGTCCAAGCCCAAGTGCCTAGACTTTTTTTATTATTTGATTTGTTTTTTTAATTTTGTTTGTCAATATTGGGTTTTTATTGAATTTTTTTAATGGATATTTTTTCAATTACATCCTTCAACATTTGATTTATTTTGTATTGCTCTTTATGATTTATTTTAATTTAGTTTTAGTGAGGTTATGATGATCTTGAATGAATATCTCAACATTTAGTTGATGCTCAATTTTATGATCATCTATTTTTATTTTTATATAGGTAAATAAAAATTATTTTAGAAAAAAAAGTTATTAAACTTAGTAGAGTCCATAATCATGATCATGAGTTGGTAGGTTAAATTTGGTTTGTTGAAAATTAAGTTTTATAATTTATTTTAATTTATTTTCTATAAAATTATCACGATCTAAAAAAAACATTCAGGTATTAGGTTAGTACTTGATTTTATAATCATCTATTTTTGTTGTTATATAATTAAAAAAATAGTTAAAAATAACAAATTTATTAAATCAAATAAAGTTCATGACTTGGATTACAAGTTTGGTGAGAAGTCAAGAAGTCTATATGTATCCCATATTTCATTATCTCAAAAAGAAAAATGTATATTAAATTTTTTTAAAGTGAAATTATATTTTTAATGGTCATTTGAGTTGTTTTTAGATCAATTAAGTCAATTATATCATATCAAAATAACTTTTACATGATTTAATTTAAAATTTAAATTAGATAAAAAAAATCAGGTAAAAAGATTTTATATTTAATCTATTAGACTAATTTAATAATAATATCAAGAAATTTCTCACAACTTAAATATTCAATTTTTACATTTAAATTTTTTAGTAAGATACACATCCATGGAAAAATTATCTATTAATTAGCAAATATTCTCGTATGCTGCTTTTTGTCAAAACAATATAAAAGTGCAACGTCTCAATTTAAGTTAATAATATCCTTGATTAAGCAATAGAAATTGGAAAATGAATAACATAACTCAAAATTGAACTTAAATTATCTCTTTCCGCATTTTTTTTAACCTTGTATAAGTATCTATTTGAGGTTTAGTTTTAGTTTTTTAAAGTTCATGTTTATCCAAAACAAATTATGTTTCCATTCAATTCCAAGTTGAAATTTAAGGCTTTGCCATATTGAGGAGAGGGTCGATTGTTGGGCTGGGGTCGTGTCCACTAAGATAAAAAGTCAACTTTCCTAACTTTTACAATAAAAAGAAGAATATGATCATATTTCACTTTCAATATGGAACATACCAAATTCAAAAAAGGCACAGGCGATCTACTCCATCCCTCATCTATGGTAAACAATGATTTATGGATTTATGGGAATAAATCTAAGCAAATAACATCAAGCATTCCTTGTGATTTTGTCTATTGATTAATATTTTCAAAACTATTATGGCCCCTTTTCTAAAAGATATAAAAATTGAAAAATTTTGATTTTTCACGAATGTTATCAACATTAACCATTCTCTTTATTTTACAAACAAAGATTCTAAAAGCAAAATGAGGTCATATAAAACTTCACATTTTTAGGCAAGATATATAATTAATTTGGGCAAACAAAATTGAATACCCGGTAAAAATTAAATAATATTTTATTAAAAAATTACAATTTTGTAATTCCTCAAGTTTAATTTATCTCAAATAAAATTGAAATATATAGTGAATTCGATGCATATCTTTCCATTCATCTACATAGTCACATGTCATAGCAGGTGGATTTGCTAGTTAAAAAACAATTAATAGAAGAAAAACAGGAATATGTAAATATTTTCAATGTGTTTTTTATTATTAAATAAATATTTATAAATCAAAAGGTTGATATATGTTTTTTATTGTAATTAATCTCAAATACAATTGTATACCCACTAGATAAGACATCTCATAAACACACACATGCATAATTAATCTCAAATAAAATTAAAAATTGTAATTCATCTTTCTTTAAACCATGTAAAAATTAAACAATATTTTATAAAACAATTACCATTTTTTCAATTCATAAATTTTAATTAATCTCAAATAAAATTAAACACTTGCTATGTCGAACATCCCACATAAATATTTAATTAATTTCAAATAAAAAAATAATTCAAGTAAAAAAAGCTAAGCGTTTGGGTTTGAGTGGGTTAACACGCATGGCTCATTAAAAGAAATTGCCAAACATGCGAGCATAATTTTTTTTCCTTCTAAATTTGTCTAAAAAAACCCTCCCTTGACCCTAATCATAAGTCAAAAATATTGAGGAAAGCTGCAAAAAAATAATGTCAACTAATACTAAATAATGTCATAAAAATTCATAAAAAAACATAAAAACAAAAACAATAACAAAAGACCAAATGGTATTTTATCAAACCAAAAAGTTGCAGCAATCATATAAAATATTTATAAAAAAAATCATAAAGAGTTTTTTTTTAAAAAAAGCGCTCACTAATATAAAAATAATATGATGTCATAAAATTTTTGAAATTCAAATGATATCTAATGAAAAAAATGAAATATTTTTTAGTCAATCTATTTGAATGGACTAAAAGGAAAAATATAGGAAAAAATAAAAATAAAACACATAAAGAAAAATAAGGTAGGCAAATGTGTGATATTATACACCCAGCCTATTCAAAAGAGGTTTTGCACTTATATTACATCTTTTTAATTTATGTACATGAAAGGGTGGATTATGCACTAAGTCTTTTTAAATTTGTTGTATATAAAAGAATGAATGATACATTGTTTGTCCTTTAAATTTTTTTAATAGCACAAACAATGTGTCAATTGTTAGCCTAGTGTTTTTACATAAAAATCAATCCTTAATCAATGTTTTACCTCAAACACCTAGAAAACATTATACATACCTAGATAAATTCATTAATGGCCTTTAACAATCCTTAAAGTGGTTCAAAAATCCAAAATCAATCCAAATTTAAAAAATTTATCAAGCTTAGATTTACCATATTAAGCAATGAAAAGGACAGATAACATATAGTTGAGGCTCCCCTCATCAAATGAAATCTATTGATATTAGTATCAACATTTCATGGTAAAAATTAGTGCTAATTGACACGACAAAGAGATTAATGTCTTCTCCCAAGTGCAGGAG
>SRLM01003093.1:0-149255 GCA_015708895.1 Populus ilicifolia
CTGCACTTGGGAGAAGACATCAATCTCTTTGTCGTGTCAGATAACAATAACAACACTAATAACAATAACAACAACTATAATAATAATGATAATACTAGTAGTAGTAGTAATAATAACAACAACAACAACAACAACAACAACAATAGTAATAAAGTAGAAAAAGAAGAAAAATTGATAAGAACTTTGAGATGAAAAATTAAAGTAAGGATTAAACAATAATAACAAACAATGTCAAGGTTAGAGGATCCACTAATGGTATGTCAAACAAGTATAGTATAAACTCTTATTATTCAATTGGAAACCACATATAAAGGACGTTCCAATCATATTATAGATTGTTAATATGATTACATTAGTCATCTTATTCAATTAATGCTAATACTTGTAAATTTCATCAAGCATTCATAATTATAACTTATGTTGACAACAAATCAAGTTCCTTTCATAGCTCAGGTGTCGGTTATATCATACAATATAAGCTATGAAAGTGCTAAGCATTTGTTGTACCAAGTGTTATACAACATAAATCAAGATTAGTTATTTAACAAGCAAAGTATTAAAGAGTGAACAAGATAACAAATATAAAACATGTTAGTATCAAACATTAAAGTACATATTAAATTTATACCATACTTATTCTTACACCATTAGTGTAACCTTTTCACCTTGACACGATTAACTTAACTAGACATAATGAAAGAAAGAAAAATAGATAAACAAAATAAGAACATAAATAAGATAAGAGTTAATAAAGCAAAGGAAAGGAATTGAAAGGCATAAACTTGATATTAATGAAAGCAAAGCATAAACATTACAAAAAAATACAAAGAGAGAAAACAAGAGCATGATCTTGATCTGGACACCAAGATGCCTCAATGCATAGCAAATGCCTCATTTTAAAGGCCAAAATTAGGAACTATTGATTTGATGACTAATTGATGAGTAGGTGCCCAAGCCTTGACTTGGTAACAATGCTTATTTTCTCTTGTCTGCCCAAAACGTCATTGATGACTTCAAAATTAGAGCCACTTGAAACATGAAAGTTCTAGGAAATTGTGTTAGCTTTCTTGTGTAAGAAATTCAGCTCATTTTGACTTCTAGAACTCTAGATATGACCAAAATACTGAATAGTGCTCGGGCTGGAGGATAAATTCGGGCTTCTTTATTGTTGCACCAATTTAGACTTGAAAATGGCCTTTTTAGATCTTGGGCTCATATGAAAGTTGTAGGCCTATATCTTACCTTTCCATTCATATAAAGTAGACCTAAATCTGAGATCTATAACTCCAGATATGACCCAATTACCGAACAGTATTCCAGTTTGGATTGCACTGACATCTCTTTTCTAAGTTTGATCATCTCTTTGCCTTTGCAATTGAAGTTCTTAAAGTCATCAATCAATTCTTTCATTTATGTGATAGGCCTGTATTTCAAATGAACATTTACCACAAATTAAAGTTATCTTATATTATTAAATAGATTATTATAAAATGTACTTTAGTTAAGGAGTTATTGATACTTCAAGTGCAAAATGATGATATAAAACCATGATAAAAATGCACTTTTGAGTACTAATCATTAAGGTAAAAGGTTGTTGTGTGAATTGTTGAGTGGTGAAATCATTGTTGACAAAAGAAATATGAGAAGTGTGATTGGGTGGGATTGAGTTATAAAATGCGAGTTATTAGAAGTTTAAATAGGTTACATGTCGATAATTTGAAACCTTGTAGTATAGGGGGGCCTTGTTGAAATTTTAATAGATGTTACTACGAAGATCATGAATATAAAGCAAAAATTTAATTACTTTGTTTTCAATTGATAGAAGATTGTTGCTTTTATCCCGGTATGGGGGAATGTTAGAGAGGGATTTTCTTGAAATTTAAATTCATTGAGTTAGGACTTACCTTTATAGTATTGGTGGTTGTATTAGTTTGTGAAGGAGTAAGTTGTTTATTCTTTATGCTTAGTTCATTTTCTATCTCCTTTTCTTCCTTCATCTTAATTTGTTTTGAACTTTGCTCTTTAAGTTCTTTCCCACTTCACAACTCGATTACACTAATATTCTTTTGCAGATTTAACTTGAGGAGGATAATTTTCTATTGATTTGTGCTTTGAATTTCCAAACACTTAAAGCTACTTGCCCTTATTGCTTCTTTAAGTTGTGAATACTTGACCTTATTTCCTATTGAAAAGATATGACATTTTGTTTTAAAGTCATTGTGTTAGAAGATAAGGTTTCCATCACCTCACGAAGATCATCACTTGATGACTTCATAACATTGGAATTTATAAATATAGAGGATTGTCTCATTTGATAATTCTACTAGGGTTCAAATCCATGAGGGTGGAACTGCTTGCCTTGATTGCTTTGTTGAGGTAGGTTTCTGTGACGTAAGTTTGGGTGATCTCTCCATCCAGGATTATACATGTTAGAAGAGGGATCATAATTACACTAGTGTTGGCCATTGTATGTTACATCAATTGTATTAGCTTATTGTAATGTTCTTGCATTGGTGGGCACATATATGAAGCATGACTTTATAATAAGTATATGCTATAAACTTTCACTTATTACACATTTTCACAAGTCGAAGAACAAACAAAGGAAGCAAGATCATTAACTTTATTATCAAGGTTAGCAATACTTATCTTATTTACTCATTTGTTTGAGAAGTCTTCATGCATGCCAAATTATTTCAAGTTGGCTGCCATATTTGTAATCAATTAGGGTGCAACCTCTGGTGTTTTATCTACTAATGCTCCTCAACTTTCTGCATTAATGATATTGCATTTTATAGGCATTAATCCTTCATAGAAGTATTGAATAAGAAGTTAATTGAGTATTTAACGATGAGGATATCAAATGCATAGCTACTCAAATCTTTCCTAAAATTTAAAGTATTTTCAAATGAGATTGCTGAATCCTACATATTTCTTTCCTTATATTGGTAACTCAAGAAGATGGGAAATATTCTTCAGGAAAATCTTCTTTATGCCATTCCAAGTTCCAATGAAACCAGGTATAGAAAAACCATGTTTTTGTTGTCCCTTTTAAAGAGAAAGGGAAAGCTTTTAACTTAACTTGCTCTTCATTAACTCCATATGATTTCATGTCAATGTATACCATATGGAACTCTTTAAGATAAGTATAAGGGTCTTCTTTGGCAAATTTATTAAATAAAGACAGTAGGTATATAAACCCAAACTTCAACTCGAAGTTGACGTTATTGTTAATGTTTATGAACAATTGATTCTCCATGTTAGAAGCAGTGAGCTCCTTAAGGGTATGTTGTTATGCAATAATTATGGCATTGATGAGAGGTGTTGCGATGTCACAGTCACATAAATTAATTATCATGGCTTAAAACATAATATAGAGAATACTATAAAGCAAGTAAAAGGTTGATCCCATAAAGAAGATTTAAGCTAGATTTTATGTTAAATGATATACAATTTATAAGGGATTAGATGTTATCTAGGCTAAAACAAAAGAAAATAAAAAACTATCAAGCAAAATTAATTAAATCAAAAAATTATCAAGTAAACATCCACCTATGAAAATAAGAACTGATCATGAAAATGAAATATGAACTTATATTCTTAATGTTTATTTTTTCTTAACATTGATTAGTTAATGCATCCACCATATAACTAAGTCTAAGTATCAAACAACCACGGTGTTCACACTAGTAATTTAATTTAATGGCAGCCTTAACAACTAGATAAGTTGATTAATCAAGAAAATATAATTATCCACAGTCTATGTTTGATTTAATTGAATATTCTTCCTAAGATTAATAATATAGATCCACCATAATTATTAAACTTAATTGTTTCATAAGTACATATACCACAACTCTTGTTTTGATATCAAACTTAGCAATAAATTGTTTATAATAATAACTTAGAGTCTGCTCTATTAATTAAAATAAACAATCGTACGAAAAATAAGCATAGGAGAACAAATATATTCATCATATAAACTGAAAATAAAATGTAAAATATACTTGTTAAACAACTAATAAAAAAGAAGAAGAAACACGTGATTTCGGGTTTCTTGGAGGAAGTGTGTGTTTTTCTCTTCTTGGCTAGCCACACACCTTTCTCTTTTCTCATTTTTTTATATCCTAGAAAATCCTAGTCTCTATTTTACAAAATAGTCCTCCTTTAAGACAATTTACATTTAAGTACTTCAATAACTATTTTTCTAAAAATTAGAAATAACCTTATATGAACTTAAAGCTTTAACTTAGAGGAGCTAAATTGTTGAAATAAAAAATTGGATGTTAATTTAGATGCTTCATAAATTAATTTGTACTCATTCTTCATGAAACCTGTTTGTTGATAAAATTCTATTGTCATCTTTGAAAAATCATTTCTCCCTTATATGATATTGTTTTCGCTTAAATTTGAAGTGTTGATAGGTATTTGAGTTAGGAATCCAACAGAATTGAGTTTGCATTAAATGGTTTTCTGTAATTAAAGATATTCAAGTCAAAATAGCCAAAGGTCAACATTGACAGATTGTAAGATTTGAATTTGAGGCTGTGATTTTCTTGCCTTAGATTTCTAGAAAGGTATGGATGTTAGCTTTTTAATGCCACTTCAATCGCTTTATTTTGACCTTTAAAACTCATGCTCTGTATAAAAAATCTACTGAAGATCAACTATGCTAATTACCTCAAATTTATTTCTTTTTGCATCTTTCATCCAAAAGTGCCTTTAAAATATAAAATAAAGAATATCAAGGCGTTTTATATATAAAACATAAGCAAAACATTAGGTAAATAATTGAAACTATTAAATAATATGGTTACATCACAAGCTTCCTTTCATAACCTACGTAAAGTATTTTCTATTTGAAGATCTACCCGCACTTGTTCTTAGTCAGTAGATCAAGTTGCAGACATAAGTAGTCAAAAAACTCAAATAAACTAAAAATAAATCAATCACAAGTGTGATTTAAAATAGTGAAAATAAATGAAAATCCAATGCCAAAATATAAAAATGGCCTAAAAACCTTAGAAAACAGTGGAATTTAGCTTCAAGAGGGCAAGGCTAGTGGCCAAATGCCATTAATTTAGATTAAAACATCATGTTCCTTTAGGAAATTAAATGTCGAAGCCTATTTCCACAAAAAAAAATTCATTTTAAACAATAGTATAACTCTATTTTTTTAATTTTTTGTTTTTTTCTATACAAAAAAATAACAATCACAACACAATAATTAATGAGAATCACTTCCCTAGAAACGACACCAAAATTTGTTGTGATGTCGTGGTCATAAAAATTAATTACCCTAGTTTAAACAAACTAGTATAGAGCATGTACGGAGTCGATCTCATGAGGAAGATTTAGTTCAGGTCTTTATACTTGAAGATTCAAAGTTAAAGAGTTTTAATGTTATTGATTAGTACTTAAAAGTACATTTTTATCAAGCTTTTATATTATAATTTTATACTTAAAATATCAATAACTCATTAACTAGAGCATGTTTTATAATAACATGTCTAATAATATTAGATATATTTAATTTATAGTAAATAATCATTTTAAATACAGGTCTATCACATAAATCATAGGATTGATTAATGAGTTTAACTATTGAAATTGATAAGACAAAGAGAGGACTAAACTTATAAAATGGATGCTAGTTCTGTCCAAACTGGAATACCATTCGATTATTTAATCGTAACTGAAGCTATAAAACTTGAATTTAGATCTGCTTTATATGTATAAAAAGATAAGACATAGACCTAAAGTTTTTATGAAGAATCTAAATTTAAAAATGTCATTTTCGAGTTTAAATAGTAGCAATAATGAAGAAGTCAAAATCTGTCATACAACCTAGATACTATCTAGTGTTTATCTCATATTTCGAGTTTCAGAAGTCTAAATACACCGATTCTTATTTTGTTAGAAAGTTGAAACAATTTCCAAAACTTTCATAAAACCTATCTGTTCAAATTTTAATGTTTGCAATGATGCTTTGATCAATTAAGAAGATAAAGATTGTCACCAAGTCAATATGTAGCCACCCACTCAACAATTAGTCATCAAGTTTGTCATAACCCAATTATGGGTTATTCCTAAAAAATTCACTTTTTTTCAAAAAAATAATAATGGCCGGCAATGTGGAGAAAGCAAGCCGAAAAATCGAGCTGCAATTTTTAGAGGAAATTCAAGGTCTAATTGTACCCCATATGCCCAAGAATGGATTAAAAATACAAATTCAAGGTCCAATTAAATGATTATTAGATGAATTTGCATAAAAATTAAGTCCAATGATATAATTAAATTTTAATAGGCCAATTTGATTTAATTATGGGCCAAATCAAATTTTAATTATGTTTAAGAATTAATTTCGGTCTAATTGAAGGATTTAATTACATGCAATGACTTAATTATACTTTAAATGGGTCAAATTAATTGTATTTGGGGCTTAATTGGTGAAACATTAAGTTTGAGAGCTTAATTTGGGCTTAATTGAGAATATTAAAATTTTAAGAGACCAAATTTAATTTTTACCAAGTTAATTGATTGAAATCAGGGGTAAAATTGCATGAAAATTCAAGTTTTGAGGTCAATTAGGGGTTAAATTGATAAAATTCACATCCAATGACCAATTTGTAAGAGGTGCCACACTTTAGGGGTTTAATTGAGAAAAACCGACCGCTAAATTGAAAAAATTAAAAGTTTAATGGTTAATTAGGGTTTAAGTTGACAAATTTCAAGACCAAGGACCATATTGTAAAAGGCGATTAAATTCAGGGTTGCAATTGAAGTTCAGGAGGGGCTTCATTGCATTAAATCAAAAGTTCAGGGTCAATTAGGGGTTCAATTGAAAGCAATTGAAAGAAAAAGAATTCAATTGAAATTTGGTAAAAATTTCTATTTCAGTCCGAAACGGCGTCGTTTTACCAAGAAAAAGAGAGATTGCAACCCCTTCCTCTCTACCATAAGAAGCCTACTAGCCACTAAACAGCCACCATGATTCTTTCCTCTCTTCTCCTTTTGGCTGCCTCCCTTCTCTGTAAAGTTTTCTTCCTCCTTCCATAGCCGACTACGACCACCATCATCTTAGTCGACGTTCCCTAAGCCATCGGCTGAGCAACCACATCACAATCGAAACCCCATGCTAGGCATCTTCCTCCTCCCTACTTTGCCTCTTTCTTGTTCTTCGTTCTCCCCCGCCATAGCTGCTGCATGCAATATTGATTTCTGCATGCAGTAGCTAATTAATTAGCTGCCTTCATTTAGACTGGGGACAGTCATGACCTAGTCAAAAGGCTAGGTCCAACTTGGCCCAATCATTTTAGGTCGATGTTGGTCCACCTCTTCTAGGCTGCGCTCGGCCTAGTTAGCTAGGCCGACCCAGCCCAAACGTTTTAATAATATTTATTTTTATATAATATTATATTATATATTTCTTTTTTCAAAAAAACGAAAACAAAAAATTTATGAAAAAAATTCAAAAAATACTAATTTTTTTTTTGTGATTTTCTTAAATATTTTTCTATTAATTTTGTATGATATCGGTTTAAGAAAGTTTGCTATTAATGTCTTATTATTTTTATCTTATTAATTATTAATTTTTTTGTTAAATGGTAAATCTAAATTTGTGTTGTATAACATTTGATATAATAAATGTTTGATCCTTAATAGCTAACCATATGGTATAATTTACATTTGTGTTATGAAAGGAACTTGATTTATTGTTAACATAAGTTAGTATCATGAATTCTTTATAGTATTTAAAAATTTGGTGTTACTTATATAAGATAATTAATATGATCATGTTAATAATTTATAATGAGCTATTAATAACAAATCATCTGATTGGAACCTTCTTTGTGTGTGGTTTCTAGTTGAGTAATACAAAGAATTTATATTATACCAATTTGAAATATCATTACTAGATCCTCTAACCTTGACAACTATTTTTATCTTTGATTAATAGTCACATTAATATCATATCTCAAAAGTTCTCTTCAACTCATCATTATCATCATCATCATCGTTGTTGTTGTTGTTATATAGTTAACTTTTCTATGGTTTAATCCTGATCTTGCTGTTATTTACTACTTTGACAGTGCTATACATGGGAGAAGATATTAATTTGTTGGTCATGTTAGTTATCTAGGTTATACTATAATAAACAAAGTAAAATAATTAAGCTAAATTAAATAAATCATAAACTTATTAAGATCAAAAAACTAATAAAGAGAAAAGATGAGAATATAATTTCAGGTATAGGAGAAAAGTATGAGAGTTTTCTTATTTTTCCGCTATCTTTTAATACGATCAAAAGATTAATATCTTCTTCCAAGTGTAGGAGTGTTCAAGTAATAAATAATCCGGCAAGACTAGGTCGAACTACAGAGAGGTTAATTATATAAATTATAAATAATAATAACACAACAATAAAAAAATTCATAATAATAACACAATAATAATACTAAATACTACTACTACTACTACTACTACTAATAATAATAATAATAATAATAATAATAATAATAATAATAATAATAATAATAATATTAAAAGTAATAGTATAATAGTAGTAATAATAATAATAATGATAAAGATAAGAGCTTTGAGATGAAATATTAATGTAAGGATTAAACAATGATAACAACAAATGTTAATAATAGAAGATCCATTAATAGTATGTTAAATAAATATAGTATAAACTCTTATTATTCAATCAAAAACCATACATAAAGGAGGTTCCAATCAGATTATAAATTGTTAACATGATTACATTAGTTATCTTATTCAAATAATTTTAATACTTGTAAATATTGTTAGACATTCATGATTATAACTTACATTAACAATAAATCAAGTTCCTTTCATAAATCAGGTGTTGGTTATACTATACAGTATGAACTATAAAAGTGCCAAGTCTTTTTTGTACTAATTATTATACAAAATAAATCTAGATTAATCATTTAACAAGCAAAGTATTAAAAGTGAATAAGATAACAAATACAAAACATGTTAGTATCAAACATTAAGGTCTATGTTGACTTTATATTATAATTACCCTAACACTATTAATGAAACTTTTTCATCTTGAGATAATTAACTTAGCTAAACATTATAAAAAAGAAGAATATAAATAAAAAAAAATAAGCATGATATAAGTTAACTTAGTAAAAAAAATAAAAAACATAAACAACAGATTAATGAAAGCAAAACATAAGCATTACAAAAATATAAATAGAAAGTAAGAACATGATTTTGATATGAAAAATAAGATGCTTAAATGAATGGCAAATACCTCCTTTTATAGGCTAAAATTTAAAACTATTCATTTGATAATTGATAATTGATGTAGTGGTCAACTATTGATTTAGTGGACTTGATGGACGACAACACTCAAGCAATTTGGCTGGATGAAATGACATTGATGCAATTAGAATTGAGAAAATGTTTTATAAAAGTTGTTGAAAATTATATTTTCCTTCCACTCACCAAATTTCAGAGAATTTGGAGTACTACAGCTCGAGATATGTCTAAAATACTAAGTAGTTTCTGGTGGACGTGATGGATAGCCCTCAAGTTTTTTTTTAGAAGAAATGTCATTTCTACCATCCAAATTTGTGCAGGTTTTCTTTATGAAAGTTGTTGGAAATTATTTTCCTTCCACCCACCAATTTTCACATCATTTTGCCTTTTAGAACTCTAGTTATAAGTAAAACTCTGGCAATGTTTGAGTTGGATTGCAAGATAAATTTTGATTTTTCTTTTGTGGCCAAACTTTGAATTTAAAAATGATAGATTTGGTTCTTTCCCTTTTATAAAAGTTATAGGCCTATTTCTTATCTTTCCAATCATATAAACCAAACTGAAATCCAAGATCTATAACTCTAGATATGACCCAATGACTAAATAGTGTTCGAATTTGAATTGAATCGGCATCTCATTTCTAAACATAGCATTTTCTTTGTCCTTTCACTTTTAATAGTTAATCACAATAATCAATCATTTGAATTGTAAGAATACCTACATTTAAAATGAAAATTTACCATAAATTAAATGTATCTTTTATTATCAAACTTGTTATTATAAAACATATTCTAGTTAAGGAGTTATTGATACTTCAAATGCAAAATAATGACATAAAACCATGATAAAAATATACTTTTAAGTACTAATCACATCCCCTAACTAGTTTATTACTAGTCCCTAGTAATCAAAGTATCAAAATAGAAAAAGAATTTGCAAATTGTACAAAGCAAAACATTCATCATTTACAATCTATTCAAACAAATAAACTCTTATTAAATTTTTATATATCTGCTTCATACTATTGAAACAAGATATTAATAATTTTTTTTTAATGTGCTCAATGTATAAAAACATAGATGTTGGAGCTTTTATTAGAAGAAAATAATATCATGTTCTAATGTTTAAGGTTAACTTTCTTGGGTTATGATTATTATTTTATATATAATATACATATATAAAACTTAAAACACAATGTATCTTTAACCCATATAATGAGCTTTTGACTAATGACTTTCAGACTAGTTGGTCTTAGGGTATTAGGTGTTAAGACTTCCTTTCAAGCTTAACAACTTGGGTTAAGGAGTTATTGATACTTTAAGTGCAAAATGATGATATAAAACCTTGATAAAAATATACTTTTAAGTACTAATCAATTATTAGATATGTTATTAGAAAACATGCTTTAGTTAAGAGTTATTGATGCTTTAAGTGCAAAACGATGATATAAAATCTTGATAAAAATGCACTTTTAAGTACTAATCACATCTTCTCTTTCTTTCTCTCTCTCTTTCTTTTATTTGATAGGAACCCTAATCCCCACATCATTCTAATTTGCTTGTATCCTCTAAAAAAAATAGTCATTTTCAAAATAGATAATCTACATTTAAGTAAGTTAGATTTATTTCTTTATAAAAATTTTTACTAATAAAATTTATAAGTTGTCATAGAAGATCATCTCTCTCTCATATGAGCTCATTTTCTGCTGAAATTTGATAGGTTGATAGATAATCCAATAAAATTGTGTTTATATTAGATGAACCTCTCAAACTTGTCTTTGAAAGTTGCAATTTCCATTTCCTTTTTTTTCCTTACCATTTATTTGTAAAATGTATTGTTGTTAGTTTTCTATTTTTACTGGAGTCATCTTATTTTGATTTCTACAACTTATACTTTTTCTCTGTTTAAAACATCTTTCAGTGGTCAAATTTGTTAATATTCGATATTGGTTGGAACATGGTTTAAATTATATCTTTAATTTACTCTTTTTTTTTAATCTTATTTTTAAAAATGACTTTAAAACATAGAAATCTTTTATAAAGGAATTTTATATGTAAAATATAGATAAAATATTAGATAAACTATTGAATAATATAATTATATTTATAATCGATAATAATATTAACACTTGATTTTTTTTAAAGGATATATGCATCATTTTTTTTTTAATTATCAGTGATGTGTATTAGAAAAATGAAATATATTAGGATTTGTCTGCCTCTCTTTAACGTAAATATCAAGTCTATAATAATTAGGTTTTTTTTTTTTTGGACGTGGAGAGGACTATTCTAGACATGCTCAATATTTTGACAGAAACAAAGTTGTCTGGCATCGAACACTAAAGAGGAGTTTAGTGGCGAATGGCGTAAATCTCATTGGCTCTAGATTTCTCGGTGCTTCACAGTTTCTGGTTCCTTTCAAGGACTATAATTCGATGATGGCAGCCATTGATGCAGAAAGAAGCATTATGAATGATTTCTTTGATGGGTTAAGGCCATGGATAAGCTCTGATGGTGTCATAGACAGGTTCGCAAGGATATCAATTTCAGATTTGCCAACAAAAGAATAGACATTAGACAAATCAAGGCTGTTGGCTATAATAAATTAAGTTTGAATTTATCAGCGTTATATGCCTTGCGTGTCTTCATTGGCACTAGGTCTGTTGGGGCAATGCTTATTGAGTTAAATTAACTAAAATTGATTCCCTCCACTACCCAGATCTTATGCTATTGAATCCTTTTCAGAGCTTCTCAACCGGGAAAAAGATGCTGCTGTCTCGGATTTGATTGTTGTTGATGCCTGCAAAAAGCTGATGTGGATACGCATTTGGAGAGGAATACTGTTGATCTGGACAGTTTTAAAATTTTCTACAACTCTTTGTATGGCAGAAAGAATAGTGTAGACTTCTCTGAACCTGCGGAAATCAAGGACTGTAATCTTTAACAATCGTTTTTATTCCTTGAGATTGTGGATTATCAAGATCACTGCTATCGACCAGCGGCAACGTCTGCATGTTTCTAATGCGTGTGGGCTTTGGTCCTAACAGCCCTTCTATGGAGGGCTATCAGTTTTGGGCCCAAACTTTAATGGACTATCACAATCAGTCGCATGAATCAGCTTCAGAGGGGATGCAGCAAGTTATGATCCACCAGACTTCTATGACCTCCAAAGATAATTCTCCAAGGAGCGGAAGACGCAAAATAAAACTTCTATCTAGCACAAGCAGTATTCAATAGACAGTTGAGTCGGGAGACAATTTCATGGATTGTGCGGTCAAAGAGGGAAGTAAAAGATTTATAGCTGAATCAAATATGCAGATAGCAGAGAGCAGATGAGCATGATGAGGCAGACGAGACTTGTAAAATGATTTCTCATGGAAAGACACTAGGCATTGGCAGTGGCACCAATTTAGAGGAATTCACAGATGAGATCAGGAATGAGATGGAAAAGGAAGTTGAGGACTGGAGGGCAATCGAGTAGTCAGCTTCTGAATACTGTAGTTGGTAGGATTTTTCTGTTAGGAATTAATGAGTCATATATTGTGCAACTTATACTATGATATATTATTATGGCTATGGCTATAAATTATGTAGTGTTTAAGAATAAAATAAAAAAATAATATAACCAAAGATATAAAAATTATAAAGTGAAGAGTGAGTTGTTAAAAACAGCTAACAATGATTGCTGTTGCAGTATTAAAAGAAGAGAAATAAAGTGAGGTAGAGATCTTTGAAAGGACCTCGTTATCCTGAAATCTGCTTTCTCAGTCCCACGGTTTCTCCTTGGTGATTTCAATGAAACGCTAAAGAGGAATGAGAGAAACAGTGGCTATTTCAACCTCCCGTGGTAGATCAATGAGTCGCATGGATCACGCATTCTCATCCCCTGATTGTCATGTAAAATTTAGTGGTGTCTTCTTAACAAGGCTACCGAGAGGGCTCTCAGATGAGTGCAAGCTGCTATTGGGGAACGAAGACCATAAATGGGGATGGAAACCTTTTTGTTTCATGGACAGTTGGTTATGGGAGTCTTTATGCAGTCCGGATGCTTTCAATTTTCGGGCAGATTTAAGCTGTTGAAGAAGCGAAGCTATCTTGCTCAATAGAGGGTCTGGATTCGAAGTAGAAACGGCAATCAAGAGATGAAGCTACTGTCCTTGCAAACTAAACATACAGATATGGAAAAGCCCTGTGAAAGTCGAGAACTGACATCAGATGAGGCAATGATTATGGGTGAGCTTGTAGCAGAATAGTGGGCAATAAGTTAAAATGTGGAGACCATTTAGCGTCAGAAATCGAGACAATATTGGTGTAAGTTTGGTGTTCGCAACACAAAGTTCGTCCATGTGGCAGTGAATATGAGAAACAACAGGAAGCATATTACTGCAATCACCTACAATGGCATTTCGTACTCACCTCCCTCTGAATCAAAGAAGAAGTGTATTTCTACTCAAATTTATTTCAAAAAATGAATTTTAAAAGATCCAAGATGGGTCTAGACGGTTGTAATCAACTGAATCAACTGGGTACCGAGAAGGCTTTCTCGTTGGAACATGATGCGTCCACGGAAGAAGTTATTGCTGGGCAACCAGCAATACAGTGAATTTAAAATTTGTCTAGAGTTCTAAAAATCTTATTAGAAATACTAGAATGGTTTAGGGTTTATATAAAAATTATATAAAGATTATACGTTATTTTTAATTTTAAATAATTATTTTAAAGTTTGATTATTATAAATTATAAATTATTTAAATATTTGATCTTAAAAAATAATTCATACTAATTAGCCGTGAGAAATCTCATGAACACTTTCTTATTTTCTTTGAATAATAACTATTTTATTTTGTATTAAGATGTTTTTGTATTGTACTTGTTGTATTATCTTTTAAAAAAAATAAAAGACATAACATTTTATTTATAGAATAACCTAAAAACTTTATAAATGATAAAATATTAATTTCTTTCTTAAGTAATATCACACATATATTATTAAGATAATTTTAGAAATTTAGTCAATCAAGTCCGTACTTGATTTTTTATATGTTTAGAATTGTAATCCACTGTATGTATTATATTATAGTATGTAATTTCTAAAATTTATTTACAATCCAATCAAATTTGATTAATAAATCTATTTTAATTTTTAATGAATGGTTATTATGTATGTGATCTATAGGTTTCCTATTAAGTTGACCCAAGTATAAATTACAATTCTAAATATAATAGGATTAAATAAATTTAAAAAATTAATTTATTATCAATTCAATAATTTATTATTTATATTTAAAAATCAAATATAATTTTTAGTAGCCTATCATAATCCCTTAAATATTAGAAAAGTCATAAGTTATTTGAATTAACTTTTTAGTATGTAGTTTCTCTATATAAATATTATCCCTTTATCAAGAATATTTTGATTTAGACATTACAACAATATTTGCTTTGTTAAATCATTTTAGTTCTCATTACTATAATCTTTAATTTTTTAAATAAAAATTAAAATTCTTTTGTAGTCTCATTCCATCATGGTTAAAGATTTGACAACCAATATTATTTGAAGACAGATAAAATAGTTTTTCTAATTTATACGTGGTGATTCTTTTAATTACTCAAATATCTTTATATAGTTTATATTATACTTAATATTTGTTAATTTATTATCTTTTATTAAGATAATTTGTAGTTAATATCAAAACATAACGTTCTTTATATAAAATAATCTAATGACCTCAAATACAAGGGTCACTTACACTGCTGTCATATAAGTTTTTTTATATATATAAATGATCTATCTATATGAAATTCTTATACAAGTCAGTTTAGTATACATGATATCTAATAAAAACTTATATAGTAGTTTCAAATATCTATCATACCTCAACTTATAAGAGTAGTTACTTTCTTTTATAAAAAATAAATAATATTTACTAGTTTCAACCACTCTAATTAATGTTAACTTTTAATAAAATATTGACAAGGAATAACTTGAAATAATATTTGAATGAAATAGAAATCTTATAATTATAATTATTTTATAATTTTTTTACAAAGTATTTTTTATCGGATTGACTTTTTACTATATATTTATTAATCAAATATTAAATTTACTAATCAAATATTAAAAAATATTAAAAATAAAAAATTTAACAATAATAAATATATTTTATATAAATAAAATTAATAATACATGTAACAAATCAAAATTCAATAGAGGCAAATTCACTAGTAGTTATAGAAGAAGTCTACGAATGTGCTGGTTCTAAGTCGGTAAGGACTGGATGGGTTTACTTTCAAATTCTACGAAAACATTTGGCCCCTGATTTGCCTTGACATGCTGGATTTGGTGTCAGAATTCTTCAGATCAAAGAGATTGCCTAGTTGTGCATGTCGCCTTAATTCCATAAATAAAATTGCCTAAACGCTTCTTTGATTCCTACATACCGATAAGGATGGTGCGTGAAATACATAGAATAATGGCAAAGATACTTTTAAATATTTTAAAACATGTCATCCAGGATGTAACCAGTGATAATCAAAAGACATTTATAGCTGGAAGGCATACAGTTGATGGTTTTATGATAGCAAATAAAGTAACTCATGATTTGCACAAGTGGCGGAAAGACATGTATGATCTTAAAAGTTGATTTCCACAAAGCCTTTGATATTATTTTGTGGGAATATCTTGATGAAATAATGGGCTATATGGGATTCGGAAACAAATGGAGAAGGTTAACTCATGAATGCCTGTCTAGCTCGCAACTATCTAGTTAATGGCTCATCTACAAGAGAGTTCCAGGTCTGTCTGTCTGTCTATCTGTATTGTTCTAGTGAGTGTCAATTACGGAATTATGATTTTTTCACTTACCTCTAGCATGTTGATGATGCTCTACTCTCCTCTCCAAATAATCTGGAGTCGATGCTTCCTGTTAAAAGCATACCACAGTAGTTTGAAACAAGCTTTAGTTTAAGGATCAACTTCTATGAAAGTTTTGCAGTGGGCATCAATGTTGATGAATGTTATAGTGCTGGTTTGGCAAATATTGTCCACTGTAGACATAATTCTTTTCATATTGCTAATTTAGGAATGCCATTAAGAGAATATCCTTACAGAATTTCTACTTGGAAGCTTGCGTTGTCTCTAAATTTCATAATAGGCTCACTCTGTGGAAGGGTAAAATGCTTAGCATGGCAGGTTTAATATGCATGATCAAAAGCGTCCTAAATCCCTAACCATTTTACTTCATGTCTGTTTTTCTGATTCCTAAAGGGGTTGCTTGCTAGATTACTAACTTCTATTCAAAGAAGGTTTATGTGGGCTTGGGTTTCAAAACAATTAAAATATAAAAAGCAATACAAGATTTCATAGTTTTACCGATAGACAAATTCCATCGATGTGTGATTAGAACTTCGTAGGTGATTTTTTTACCAATATCATCATTTACGGATTATGTTCGTCGAGTTTCTTTTTGTTAATGATTCAATATTTTGTTGCTATATCTGTCGGCAAAACAAAAAAACCATTTGCTGATGGTTTTACAGATGGAATTTGCGCACCAAAAAAAAATTCCCGCTTGAAATATACCAACGGATTTGTATTCCGATGGTGATATTATGATTTACTGACAGACTCTAACCGTTAGTAAAGCTGTCAGTGAGTATATGAAATACCGACCGAATATATTTGTCTATAAATTCGTTGGTAATTGTGGCAGCTACTGTTAAATGACGACGGAGTAATTTCGATGGTAGGTCGGTCGGTGAGTGTTTAAAATGCCGACCGAATGAATCTGTCGGTAAAAACCTTGGTAATTATTTTTAAAAAAAATTATTTAGGATATATAATATAAAACTATATAAATTAATTGTAATACAAACCAATTATGAAAATAAAATTTATATTAAACAAAAAAACAAAGTTAAATAGTATTCATTATAAACTGAATATGTTTCAAAAAAAATATTAAATAAAGTTTTAAAAGTAAATAATATTTATTACAAATTAATATAAAGGTGGAGCTGGAGGAGGAGGAGAAGATCCTGAAGAAGGTTGGTGGTTATACGGCCAAAAAGGATTAGGCGCACATGTTCCACTATTTGTCATGTTCATAACCATTTCACGAAACTGTTTAGAAGCTGTTTTTTGTTGTTCATACTCTGCTTTTTGTTGTGCTTGAGATGCTTTGAGTTGCGGGTACTCCACTGATAGGTGATTGTATTTCTCGGTGAGTTGAGCCATGAGTTACTGTAAGGCCTCAAACTCCTTAGATTTGGAGCTCGATATTGATTAGGAGCTCTCAACGGTTGAAATACTACAGGTCAATCGCAAGTTGTCGGTCGTAGTGTTGGAGAGCTCGTAAACCTGATTTTTATTGGGTCCACTTGACAAGCCAACCTCTATCCACAAATCTGAATCGAATTCTGGATGGTTCAAAATATCTTCTTTGTATCTCTCCCTCAACCGATTATTATAGGTCTCCAAAAAAGAAGAAGTAATCATCATATTCAATTCAATAAATATAATAACTTACACAATAACTTACAAAATAAAATGGTTGAATAAACATATCATGAAATGTTGAGCACAGTTATCAACGAACTGTTACACCCCCTTCTGGTAGTTTTGACTCCGCATGTGCATCTCCATAAACAACTCCATTAGGCTCAATTTACGCCCAAGAGACACAGCCTATAATGAAAAAAGATATATTAATAACTAAATTTAACGATATATTTCATTTAAATTAATCTCACTATCCGTTTCCATGTACAGCAAACGGAACAGAGCCACTAGTGTGTGTTGTCACCCCACCATGAATTGGCCAATTCCAGTTGCCAACACCGGACTGTGAGCGTCGTGTGAACCGCTCAGACATCACGTGCTCAATATAATATGGCTATATATCTCTTCTAGGATGTATATCGGTTTGAAATCCCTTTAAACCGCAACATCGTTCCAGCCTTGGAAACCCTTATCCCTTGTGAATTGTTTTGCCTTTTTTTGTGCTTCATACCAAAAATCACGTAATCAAAAATTATATTTGGAAACATAAATTTTTATCTAAAAAAAATCTTGTATTATTTTTAATCTTACCTAGTTGCCACGTGATTTTCCCACACCCTCCTCACAACAGTGTTATGCTCACTGTCCTAGCAATGAATTATGCAAAAAAAAAAAACTATAGACTTTATCTACATTACAAAAAATACACACAAAAAAAACATAGCAAAAAATAGAAAAACAAATTAAAGTAAAATGAAAAGGAAGAAATACTAACCTTTTAAACTGATGGAGATTATGAAAAAAAATGCTTCAGGTCGCTGATGAAGAACGGAGAGCAGCACAGAGAGGAAAAGAATGGTGAAAAACTAAGGAGAAGAAAAAATAAACTGAAGAGGCAGTCGGGGGGAACTTATATGCCAGTTTTATCGAGGGATACAAAATTAATTATTATTTTAATTTATTCCATCGGTGAGATGTTAGAAATCTGTCAGTAAATTTTGAATTTCACACCAAATTTTTTAATGTCCCTCCATATTTTTCATGGTCCGTCTGTAAATCCGTCGGCAATATGATGTGGTCAGAGATGCATTTAATACACAACACTTTGAAGTGCACGCGGTCTGTTGGTAAGTTTATCAGTAAAATTGATCCGCCACCAACATGCCAACGTATATAAATCAGTCAGTGCTGTCATCGATGATGTGGTGACATTTCAAGTAATTATTTTTGAACTCTCTGTGAAATATCGACGAACTGAAGGCTGGCAGGGTTGCTGTTAGTGATGTGGTGGCATTTCAAGTAATTATTTTTGAACTTTCTATGAAATACCAATGGACTTAATGCCTTCGGTGTTGATGTTGATGATGTGGTGGCATTTCAAGTAATTATTTTTTAACTCTCTGTGAAATGTCGACGAACTTAATGTTGTCAATGTTGACGTTAGTAATGTGGTGGTATTTTAAGTAATTATTTTTGAACTCTCTGTGAAATGCCGACGGACTTAATGCTATCGGTGTTGCTATCGGTGATATGGTGGGATTTCAAGTAATTATTTCATGTTACAAAATATATCATCTATGATCAATAATTATTTCATAATTGTGACATTTCAACTAATTATTTCAAGTAATAAATATTTTGTTTTTCAAAATATATCATCTATAATCTAAATTACATGAAAAAAAGGGTTAGTGTTGTCATTCTTGTTACTAGTACTAGAAGTAGACCCAACCACCATTTCTTCCATTCTACTCTCACTAACATATACTTCTCCATGTGCATACTAACACTGGTAATTCTCCATAAATCCTTTGTGTAGAAGATGCATCATTACAACATCTGGATGCAGATATTTTTTATTTTGACACTTCTTGCATGGACACCTAATACCGCCTCCAATAAAATTTCTAGGAATAGATGTTGCGAAATTAATAAAACCCTAAACCCCGTTACAATAATCCATCCTCCACAATCCTTAGGGTGAATCTTGATATATCCATGAACCATCATCCATGATTTATATTAAACCTCTATAAAATTATGATCACATGATATATTAATTAACTAAATTAGGTAAATAAACTTGCAAAATATTACTTTACCTCGAGATTATCCAACAAACCAATCACAAATTCTCATTAATATTAAATATTCATTATTATTTATCAACATCCATATAAATTAAAATATATAAATTTACAGAAATTACCACTCCACAATATCATTAATAAAACTTTAAACGAACCCAATAAGTAAGCTATTGATAAAACTTTAAACGGACCCAATAAGTAAGCTATTAATTATTTCAAAACAGCACATGTACTTCGGTAGTTCCATAAAGTTTTAACAATTTACAAACAAATACAATCTTATAAAATCTAAAACAAACCATAACAGGTATAGAATTATACATTCATATATTACAAGTTTATTTGAGAAATAACAATAAAACATGTACATTTACTAATAAAATACATATACTATAAAAAAAATAAAAATGGCATTTAATTAAATGTTAAGATTTAAAAAGAAAGAATTACTTACAAAAATTGATAAAATCCATCGGTAAATCAGAATACGAATGTTGTGACCACAAAACTTCAATAAATATAACTTATTGTGCTGATATGAGGGAGATTTTTGTTTGGGGGGGATGGGGGGCTGGTTGTTTGTAGATGGAGAGAGTTGGGATTAGGAAGAAGAAGGAGAAATAGAGGAGGAGAGGGTCGGTGGTGTGTTCATATATTAACTTTTCCTGATGGTTTTACCAACTGACAATCCATCGGTGAAACCATCAATGATTCTGACAGAACAATTGGCACGTCACTATATGGATCTGCCATTTCAAATCCATCAGTGAATCCGTCGGTAATATAAAAGGCGGTCATTGTACGAGTTGTCTTTTTGAATCCGTTGGTGATTCCGCCTAAAAAAATAACCCGCCAAAACCTCCACTTCAGCGACCTTTTTTTTTTAAGATGGAAACGTTTCCATTTGTAATTCAATTGGTAACTACCAATAAAAAAATTTTCGTCGATAGTTACCAACTGAATTACGGATAGAATATGGTCGTTAGTAATTTCAACCTTAAATTACCAACAGAAATATTTCATCGGTAAATCCATTGCTATTTAGCAAATTTCTGGTAGTGAGGTTGAATTCTCAATATTACCATGAAAAATGTTAATATTATTTAAAAATAATAATATAATTAGATAGTTATCTAAACATTATATAAATAAATTTATTTTTTAAAAATCAATTATATATGCGAAACAAATTATAGAATAAATAAAACGAAAGGCTAGGCAAGGGAAAGCATGCCCTGCCCAAATAAAACTCAGTTGGACATGGGCTTATAACTCAAAGCCTTGTGTGTGGTTTCTAGTTTTTTTTAATGTTGCAAACAACATACCACCTCATGTTTTTACATAAATAGTAGATAACACATTTCTTTCTTGTCATTTATTCTTATCATTTTGGGTGTTTTTAGTAACACATGTTTTTTTTATATAATTAAAAAAATGAGTTTCTAGATAGAAAAGAAAATTCTTAAAGTAAAAGGGATCAAAACAAAACCAAAATTAAAATTGAGAGACTGAAGTTTAGATTTATACACCTTCTCGATAATAAAGATGGGGGAAAGGCTTTTAAATTTGTCTTTTACAATAATTTAAAGCTTCTCCTAATAAAATTGATTAGTACTTAAAAGTGTATTTTTATCAAGCTTTTATATTATTATTTTGCACTTGAAGTATCAATAACTCCTTCACTAAAGCATGTGTTATAATAACATATCTAATAATATAAGATACCTTTAATTTGTGGTAAATGTTTATTTTAAATATAGAATTATTAACATGACTAAAAGATTGATGTCTTTTCCCAAGTGCAAGAGTGTCTAAGTAATAAATAACCTGGCAAGACCAGAGTCGAACCACATGGAGGTTAATTGTATAAATTATAGATAACAATAATACAACAACAATAATAACAACAATAGTAACAACAATAATAGTAATAGTAATAGTAATAAAAAAGAAGAAGAAGTTGATAAGAACTTTGAGATAGAAGACTAATATAAAGATTAAATAATGATAACAACAAATGTCAAAGTTAGAGGATCCATTAATGGTACGTCAAACAAGTATAATATAAACTCTTATTATTCAATTAGAAACCACACATAAAAAAAAAATTCAATCAGATTATAAATTGTTAACATGATTACATTAATTAGCTTATTCGATTAATGCTAATACTTGTAAATGTTGTAAGACATTTATGATTATAACTCATGTTAACAACAAATCAAGTTCTTTTCATAGTTCAAGTGTTGGTTATACCATACAATATGAGCTATGAAAGTGTCAAGTATTTGTTGTACTAATTGTGATATAATATAATCTAGATTAACCATTTAACAAGAAAATTATTAAAAGTAAACAAGATAACAAATACAAAATATGTTACTATCAAATATTAAAGTTTATGTTGAGTTTACATTATACTTATTCTTACACCATTAGTGTAACCTTTTCACCTTAATATAATAAATTTAGCTAAACATAATGAAAGAGAGAAACATAAATAAACAAGATAAAAATATAAATAAAATAAAAGTTAACTAAGTAAAGGAAAGAAAATGAATGACGTAAATAAGATATTAATTGAAGTAATATTTAAGCATTACAAAAATACAAAGAGAGAAAGCAAGAACATGATTTTGATATGAAAATCAAGATGCTTAAATGCATGGCAAATGCCTCCTTTTATAGGCTAAAATTGAGAATTATTGATTTGATGACTAATTAATGAGTAGGTGACTAACTCTTGACTTGGTGACAATCCTTATCTTCTATTATCTGAATAAAACATCATTGATAACATTAGAATTTAAACCATACATTCATATGAAATTGTAGAAAATTATCTCAGCTTTCTAGAAACAAAAAAATTGAGGTCATTTGGACTTGTAGAACTCAAGATACAAGTTGAACACTGAACAGTGTATCAGCTGTAGGACATATTCAGACTTCTTTGTTGTTACTACAATTTGGACTTCAAAACGATCTTATTACAACTAAATTTTCATATGAAAGTTGTAGACTTATATCTTACCTTTCCACTCATATATAATAGACCTAAATTCGATATCTACAGCTCTAGATATGACCCAATTATCGAATAATATTCTAGTTTGGACTGCACTAGCATCTCTTTTTTAGTTTGGTCATCTCTTTATCCTTTCAATTTCAATTCTTAAACTCATTAATTAATCCATTCATTTATTTGATGTATTTAAGATGAATAATTATCACAAATTAAATGTATCTTATATTATTAGATATGTTATTATAAAACATGTTTTAGTTAAGGAGTTATTGATACTTCAAGTGCAAAATAATGATATAAAACTTTGATAAAAAATACACTTTTAAATACTAATCACTTATCCTATAATGATTTGTCAAAATATTTTAAAAGTTTAAAAAATATAATTATGTTTGCATTTAGTTCTTCATCTATAATTGAATATTCACCTACATAATCTAGATTCATTCTCATTACATTCATTGCCATACTCCTGTAATGATTACTATTATAATATACTACTCTATGTACATTGTTATAATAAAAAGTTGACCTAGCCTTCCTTCTACCATAGTCTTGCAAATAATATAAGGTTCTTCAAACAAACACAAATATTTTTTTTTATGAACCCTTTTTGTAAAAGATGTATCATAACAATATCTAGATTGATAAACTTTTTATTTTCACACCTCTTATATGGACATTTAATATTGCTTTCACTAATTTTTTAGGATTAGATAATACGTAATTAATAAAATTTCAATCCCATTACATTAATTCATCTTTAGAAACCTTTTGGATGAAACTAAATATGTCCAAGAACAATCACTCATTACTTATATGAAATATATATATATATATATATATATATATATATATTGATGACAATATATATTAATTAATAATATAAACTAAACAAATTATCGGTACCTAGTTAATTAGCTATCCTTTGTTGAATTCAAAATTATTCAATCTATTTTAATTATACCCTTTAAAGATTATTAATTTTCTCCAAATTTATCTAAACTTTCAACTTAACAATAAAATTGATAAAATATGAAACATATCAAATAACTCATTATTTATTTTATTATAAAACACTTAAGTTACAAAATCAAACTTAATTTTATTAAATGATAAACTTTTTTAAATCTTAAACAAACCCTAACATATACAAAATATACATTCATATAATAAATTTCTATAGGAAAAGGTTATAAAACATGTAAATAGACAAACAAACTATATATAGTACATAAAAATACCAAAAAATAACATAAAAATAGGTTATAACAAAAAATAGCTTGCTTGATGTGGAGAATCTTAAAAAACAAAAATGAGAACAAAGATACTTACAGGCCAAGTGTTAAGTGTTTGAGTGGGCAAATTTATAATAATAAAAGCTTTATTTGTGGTAAAATAAGGTAGGAAATGGTGTTGTTTTCTACCAAAAGAAAAATAAATGAGAAAGGCGAAGAGGGTGGATTGTTTAGTAAGTTATAACTTAATTATTACTGATAATTAATTTTCATCGGTAATATTGAAACATCATATTTGTTTTATAGAAATAATAATAAAATACTTGGTGAATTTTTTTTATTCCTTAATTTCCACTTGTAATTTCATCCAATGAAAATAACGGCATCATGTCTCATTAGTAAATATCATTATAATTTGTTACTAATATTTTTTCTATCAATATCTATGTTTGTGTTTAATAATTTTTTAGTAGTGAAAGTAACAAGCATAAGTTAAACTACTCTTTCATGAATTCTACTTTTTATTAAAAATAAATGTATGTTTTATAATTATTTTTTTTTCTTCTTATATATACTACATAATTCAAATATTTTTATGTGAATACGAATATACATAAATATTATTTCATGAGATGTATGTATTTCAAGTGTACATATGGTTGTTGATTATATAATTATAACTGAACTTTTTGTTATTAGAAAAACTTTATATAAATCCCACCTTACGGAAATTGAATTAAGATCAAACACGAGTAGATTTGAATTAAGAAATAGTTCAGAATAATTTAAATTTCAGGATCCGAACCTATGCAATCTGATCCGAGTCCAGGTGGATTGCAGATTCACATTAATTAGTTGTAATGCACACGAATGTTTACAAAAGAAAGAATGATTAAAGGAGATTGGGATAGACGGGGCCCGAGGGAGGCGAGATCCCTCTTCCTTCCATGCACGTACGACGGATATGATTGCTGAACGTGGACAATCTTCACACATTACTTTGATTTTTGGCGGTGCTGTTTAGGACCGCACATCCCCATAGAGATTTTCATTATCTTGCCACAGTCGCCTGTCCACCCATGGTTTTCTGTGAGGCCAGCCCCATCTATCTCACACCTGTTTTCAAGATCACCAAGATTGATATCAAGTATGTTTTCAATACGAGATGCCATGAATATACATACATACATACAGTGATTTCATTAACTTTTGACTAAAGATCTATTATTAAAATTTATTATGTACAAATTAGTGGAGGAGGACCCGAGCGTTAAATTTTTGGAAAAATAAAAATTGCCAACTTTGTGAATTTTATGCATGGCATTGACTTCAACTCAAGAAAACTACTTTAAAATATCATTTCATTGTAATCATATTTTTTTTAAAAAATTATTTTTTAAATTTTTTTCATTAATATTTTTTTTATCATTTTAATATATTAATATCAAAAATAAAAAATATTTTAATTTATTTTTATACTAAAAATATTTTAAAAAGTAAATTTTATTATACTCTCAAACGGACTTTAAACACGATAATATCTTCTTTTTATATTTTAAAAAATTACATTTAACATGCTATTATTTATATAATTAATTTCATTTGATATATCAAGTTAGAAATTCACAAACTATATCAATATAAAAATTCTGATGTGTCATATATTTATTATTATAATTATTTAATATTTAAAATGCCTTTATAATTCATACATCTTCTTCTTTCTCAATCCTTTTAGGTTTTCTTTTAATTTTTGAATCAATGATAAAAGAAATAAATAAATTAAAATAAAATCTTATTCTCCACCATATTGAAACTATTTCAACCATCTCAATTAAATTTGAATGGCATGGATATATAATCCAAAGTTTGAGGAAAACACCTGATGAGCAATTCTTGAGACATAACACACTAATAAATTTGGATAAATATGCAATGATATTTTCAAAATCAAAATTAAGCAAAAAAGAAAAGAAAAGAAAAAAGCTTTAGATGATTTCTAAACAAGTTTGTCCCTAAAAATTTCTTCATTATAAAATCAAAATGCTAGGATAATAATTTGACCAACTAATCAATGGTGCTATTTGAAATGAAGATGAGAAACAATAAGGTAAGGGGTGAGACAATAATAATATCCAAAATTTTCTTATTTTACTCATGTTTTCTAAAATTTCATTGTTTAAATTCAACAACATCCTTAGAACTGTGCTAGCCCCAGCTATCATTAAAAAATTCATTGCATTTACCCTTACCACACAACCATCTCATAGTAATTCAAATCACCACCAAACACTAAAAAATTCATTGCATTTACTAATTGAACCAATTGCATGTCCAAGAGCCAAAAGAATAAAATAGACATTTAATGAATTGATTCATGACATTTAGATTAAGTAAGCTTTGAGAACTTCTTCTAAGATGGTGTCAAACATGAAGTTGGGTTCCAAAGATAATCGAACCTTGATTAATATGATCTAAGCGAGAGATGAAGTTGCTTAATATGTACTAGAGCTTGGTTGTATAACTTTATGTTAATGGTCATAACTTTTAGCTCAATTTATCAATTTGATTATAGATTAGCTGAAAGTTTGCTTAAAGATTTTAAGATCTTATTTTCTATACAATTAAAACTTAGAAGCAATGAGACATCGGGAACACCTTTCTATAAGGCTTAGGAGTTATTATTCAACAATATACAGATTAAGCTTTTATTTATATAAGACTTGAGCTTTGTATTTTATTTTATTCATACTTTTAAGTTAATTAATTATTTTGGTTTAATTTTCAACTCATAGTTAATTAGTATATATTTATATTTAAGTGAAAACATATGTGAAAAAATATTAGATTTTTAATTAAACAATTATATAAGCACTCTTGCACTTGGTTCTTTTTTGAACTTTTTCATAATTTATTAAAGAGATCATCTCTGTGGCATTTTAAACATATACCTTTGGTTTTTTATTTAAGTAATCAATGGGTTGGGGTTTTATACAGATTAAGCTTTTATTTATATAAGACTTGAGCTTTGTATTTTATTTTATTCATACTTTTAAGTTAATTAATTATTTTGGTTTAATTTTCAACTTATAGTTAATTAGTATATATTTTTATTTAAGTTAAAACATATGTGAAAAAATATTAGATTTTTAATTAAACAATTATATAAGCACTCTTACACTTGGTTCTTTTTCAAACTTTTTCATAATTTATTAAGGAGATCATCTCTGTGGCATTTTAAACATATACCTTTGGTTTTTTTATTTAAGTAATCAATGGGTTGGGGTTTTATAATTTGATTTTAGTATTTTTAGATAAGTATTTCATTCTTAATTATGGATTCTAGAGTTTTGCCTTTCAGGGTTGCATTGATCTGATATCGGAGTTTGGCTATAAAATCAAGTTCACAATCTTTAATTTCTTATTTTATTCTGGTTTTTATTATCTTTATTGTTTTCTTTTCATTTCAAGATGGTAACATAGATAATTATTCCTCGCATCAAAATCACACCATATAGGGTTTAAATTCATCTTATACATATATTCAAGATAACTTATGCAAATTCATCTTGTTCTTGAATTCATTTTTCTTATTTTTTTTAATTTGTGATTTCATTAATTTAAAAAAACAGGAGAAAGTTTATCTACTAGATTGCAATCTGTCAAAATAAAAAATATACTTGCCAAAATATGATATGCCAAAAAAGAAAAAGCAATTTCTAAATCAAAAGTGCACATTGAATTCGAGTTTATTGAGTTATTCCTAAATTCCTTTTTTATTCTTGTTTTTCTTTGTGATTTTGAATTTGGTGGTTTGAACTCTACAACCTGATTTATTTTATTTTATTTTATTTTAGTTTAATTAAAAAATCAAAGAGAAAGTGTACTCAAGCTGTTCAATTTTTTATGACGACTTGTGCATGAAGCTCATGGGCAAGGTTTGATGAGTCATTTTGGTGTGAAAACGACTCTAGACATGTTTCATGAACTTTTTTTTCTTAAGCTGAAATATGATGCATAAAGGGTGTATAAAAGATGTTTTATATGGAGGTAAACCAAATAAAAGGTCTTACCATAAGATTTATATGCTCCTTTGTTTGTACCTATAAAGGCATAGGTAGATATTTTTATGGACTTTATTCTAGGTTTCTTAGATAAAGATTCAACTTTTGTGATTTTGTATAGGTTTTCTAAGGTGAAACATTTCATACTATGTCATAAATTAATAATGCAATGAATATTGTTAATTTGTTTTTTAGAAAAATAGTATGACTTCATGATGTTCATAGAAGCATTATTTTAGGTTAGCATATTAAGTTCTGTAGTTATTTTTGAAAGGTTTTATGGAGAAAGTTGAGAACTAAAATATTAATTTCAACAACTTTTCATCTATAAACAGATGGTCGAATGAAAGTAAAAAATAGAATATTAACTATTTTGTTATGTAATTTCATTCACAAGAATTTAAAAAGTTAGGAGGAGTGTTTTTTTTTATTGAGTTTATATACAATAGGAGTGTATTCTACTACTAATTATTCACTGTTGGAAATTATTTATGGTTTCATCCACTAACTCTTTAGATTTGTTGCCTTCATTTATTACTGAAAAAATTTAGTCTTAATGAAAATAATAGGGCTAAAATGGTGATAAAACTTCATGATAGTGTTCAATAGCATATAAAAAGAAAGAATAAACAATATGCATCTAAAGTCAATAAAGGTTATAGGCATGTTATCTTTGAACCTAATGATTAAGTTTAGTTACATATGAGTAGCAAAATATTTTCATTTAATAGAATATCAAAGTTACATCATAAAAGGGATGGTCCATCCCAAGTCCTTGAACATATTAACGACAATGCATAGAACTTCCAACTAGGTATAATGTTAATGGTTCATTTAATGTTTTTTATCTTTCTTCTTTTGACATGGGTGACAATTTAAGGTTGAATCCTTTTAAAAAAATAAAGAATGATAAGAATTAATAACTAACATCACATGATCCATTATATATACTAGATGAACTAATTACAAGGGAAAGCGCTAAAAGGATCAGAGAGTCATTTAATGGATTGACTTGTGACATTTAGATTGAGCAAGCTTCAAGAATACCTTATAAAATGATTTTAAGAATGAAGTTAAGTTTTGAAAAGGATTAACCCTTCATTAATATAATCTAAGCAAGAGATGAGATTGTTTATCATGTACTAGAGCTTGACCATGCAATTTTATAGTAATAGTTATAACTTTGAATCTGATCATTTGGTTAGATTAGAATTTTGCTAGAACATTCTTAATGTCTTGTTTTGTATATGGTTAAAATCTCATAGTAATCTAATATAATAAAGAATTTATAATAAGACCCAAAAATGATTACTTAAGGATGTACAAATTGGGCTTTTATTTATATAAGATTTAAGCTTTCTATTTTATTTTACCTATATTTTTTAGTTAATTAGTTATTTGTGTTTAATTTTCATCTCATAGTTAATTAGGGTTTATTTTTGTTCAATTCAAACATTTAAATACTTTTTTTTTATTTTTTGGGTGTGAAAAACAAATTGGATTTTGAATTAAAAACTTATGTGAGCACTTTTGCTTTTAGTTCTTCATTGAAGTTTTCAGAGCTTATTAATGAGATCATCTTTGTGGTGTTCTAACCATATACCTTTAATTCTTGATTCAAGTAATTAGTGAGTCGAGTTTTTATAATCTAGTTTCAGTTTTCTCAATAAATATTTCAATTTTTTATTGTGTTTGAAAGGGTTTTGCCCTCTTAGTTTGGATCACTTAGCCATTCATCCCTTATTTAATTATATATATATTTTTTATCCCTTGCATAACCATACACTAGTGCCACTCATAAACCATAACCACTAACCATTACTAGACGACCTTCTCATGTAACATAAACCTAGCAACACCCATAAACCAAACCTTTAACATCCATCCCTTTCTCATATTGATCTCTCCTTCCTCTCACTCAACCATACCAACATCATCACACAATATCAATCACCATTGAATTGCCACCACAACTATTTCTTCTACTATAAACCCACTCTTTTCCTAACAATCTCATTCTCTTTCCTAACAATCTCCTCTTTTCCTCATATAATCACACACTAGCATAACCACATAACTCATTATTATCAGCCTCTTCATCGCCACTTTTTTTTATTAAAACATCACACCATTGAACTAACTTGCACCTAAAACCAAAAACAAAATATCCATAAATCCCAACCATATAAACATCAACATTTCATATAAATAGCAGCATGACCCACTACCTTTTCTCTTGCTAAGAAATAGTTGCAACACAAAAGATGATGGTTTATGTTAATTAGTATGATTTTGAGATGGAAGGTGGGGAATGATTTTTGTTGAATAAAGAGAAGAGGGATATCAATTATTAATATATGGATATTTTTATCTTTTTTATTAGAATTTAAAAATTATTATTTACTCGATATGTAAAGTGCAACTTTTTAAAATATAGAGATAAAGTGTTACTGTACTCGAGACATAAGAGGTTTAGTATGCATTATAATACCAAACCATAAAATAAAACCATTTACCTCTTAATTTAAGAGTATTCAAAATTAAAATTTTAATAGTTATGAAATATATGGGCATCATTATACATTTCTTGTATAAAAAAACCAATTAACAATTCATTCATTTTTTATAGTAATATTTCAAATCTTAAATCTAGGAGGTATAATTTGCCACACTTCATATATTAGAAATGTTTACCTTTAAACTTAGAGGGTACTATTCTTTTTATCATTTTTTTAAAATCATTCAAAAAGTAGAATTTTAAATTTATTGTGATCATAAGATAGACATTAGGACTTATATTAAACTTAAAACTCCATGAATAGAAGTACGATGATTAATGAAATGTATCTTAATATATTTCTACTTTGATCTTATATAATTAAATGGTTGTTTTAAAATATTATATATTTATTGTATGTGTGAAAATATAAATTTATCTTAATTTAATTCATTTAAAATTAATACTAATAGTATTTTAATAAGTCAAATGTTTTAAATCTATGAGAAAAAACATAAATGTATGATTAGGCTGAGGTTTATAGTTTATTTATACTAATTCTAAATAATATTCTTTCCTCAAAGGTTATAGCTACTTTTCTAAATAATCTAAGCAGTCTTCAAATCTCTAAAATTAATTTTGTTTTTTATAAACCAATATAAAGAGAAAAACTAATCAATTAAACAAGGTATTACATTATCGGGTTCGTATTTTATTTTTTAAAATTATTTAAAAATAAATATGTTTAAGTTTGTGTGTATGTTAGAATTCATTTGAATGTAGTGAATTTTATATTTTTAAAAATATTAAATAAGAAGTCCAACGAATCTTTGAATTTAATATAGAATTATTAGTATTTGAATATAAATTGATATTTAAAAATTCAATTTGAATTCTTACAATCTTATTCATTCCCATCCATTTTATTAAATAAATATAACCTAGCTATACTATGATTAAGATGAAGACCAATCTTTTAAGGTTAAACTTTTAAAATAATAAAAAAAATTATTCAAGAAGTGTATATCAACACAAGTAATAGTTCAATGGTGTCTTTGTACAAACTTGCTTATATGTTTACATGCTTACATGTATTTATTATAGTGTAGTTGACATGACTAAAAGATTAATGTCTTCTCCCAAGTGCAGAAGTGTCAAAGTAATAAATAATCCGGCAAGACCGGGGTCAAACCACAAGAAGGTTAATTGTACAAATTATAAACAACAATTATAAATAATAATAGCAACAACAACAACAACAATAGTAGTAGAAATAATAATAATAATAATAATAATAATAATAATAATAATAATAAAGAAGAAGTTGATGAGAACTTTGAGATGAAAGATTAATGTAAGGATTAAACAATGATAATGACAAATGTCAAGGTTAGAGGTTCCACTAATGGTATGTCAAACAAGTGTAGTATAAAATCACATTATTCAATTGGAAACCACATACAAAGGAGGTTCCAATCAGATTATAAATTGTTAACATGATTACATTAATCATCTTATTTGATTAATACTAATACTTGTAAATCTCATCAACCATTCATGACTATAGTTTATGTTAACAACAATTCAAGTTTCTTTCATAACTCAAGTGTCGGATACACCATGCAGTATGAACTATGAAAGTGCCAAGCATTTGTTGTACCAAGTGTTATACAACATAAATCGAGATTATTCATTTAATAAGCAAAGTATTAAATAGTGAACAAGATAACAAATACAAAATATGTTAGTATCAAGCATTAAAGTCCATATTGAGTTTACATTATACTTATTCTTACACCATTACTGTAACCTTTTCACCTTGACATAATAAACTTAGCCAAACATAATGAAAGAAAGAAAAATACATAAATAAAATAAAAACATAAATAAGATAAAAATTAACTAAGTAAATGAAAGGAAATGAAAGATATAAACTTGATATTAATGAAAGCAAAGTGACACGACTAAAAGATTAATGTCTTCTCCCAAGTGTAGGAGTGTCGAAGTAATAAATAACCCGGTAAGACCGGGGTCGAACCATAGGGAGGTTAATTGTACAAATTATAACAACAATTATAAACAACAACAACAATAATAATAGCAACAATAATAATACTAATAATACTATTAGTAATAGTTAATAGTAATAATAATAATAATAATAAAGAAAAAGAAGAAGAAGATGATGAGAACTTTGAGATGAAAAATTAAAGTAAGGATTAAATAACAATACAAATAATGTCAAGGTTAGAGGATCCACTAATATTATGTCAAATAAGCATAGTATAAACTCTTATCATTCAATTGAAAACCACACATAAAGAACATTCCAATCAGATTATAGATTGTTAACATGATTACATTAGTCATCTTATTCAATTAATCCTAATACTTGTAAATTTCATCAAGCATTCATGATTATAATTTATGTTAACAACAAATCAAGTCCCTTTCATAGCTTAGGTGTTGGTTATACCATTTAGTATGGGCTATGAAACATTTGTTCTATCAATTATTATGCAACATAAATCAAGATTAGTCATTTAACAAGCAAAGTATTAAAGAGTGAACAAGATAACAAATATAAAACATTTTAGTATCAAACATTAAAGTCCATATTAAGTTTATACTATACTTATTTTTACACCATTAGTGTAACCTTTTCACCTTAACATAATAAACTTAGCTAGACATAATGAAAGAAAGAAAAATAGATAAACAAAATAAGAACATAAATAAGATAAGAGTTACCAAAGCAAAGGAAAAGAATTGAAAGGCATAAACTTGATATTAATGAAAGCAAAACATAAGCAATACAAAAAATACAAAAAGAGAAAACAAGAGCATGATCTTGATCTGGACACCAAGATGCCTAAATGCATGGCAAATGCCTCCTTTTATAGCCAAAATTGAGAACTATTGATTTGATGACTAAATGATGAGTAGGTGGCCAACTCTTGACTTATTGACAATCCTTATCTCCTCTTATCTACCCAAAACATCATTGATAATGTCAAAATTGAAGCTACTTGAAAACATAAAAATTGTAGGAAATTATTTCAGCTTTCTTGTGTAAAACATTAAACTCATTTAGACTTCTAGAACTCTGGATATGACTAAAATACTGAATGGTGCTCGGGCTAGAGGACAGATTCGGGCTTCTTTGTTGTTGCAACAATTTGGACTTGAAAATGGCTTTTTTAAATCTTGGGCTCCATATGAAAGTTCTAGGCCTATGTCATACCTTTCCATTTATATAAAGTAGACCTAAATTTGAGATCTATAGCTCCAAATATGACCCAATTACTGAACAATGTTCTAGTTTGGATTGCACCGATATTTCTTTTCTAAGTTTGGCCATCTCTTTATCCTTTCAATTCCAGTTCTTAAATTCATTAATCAATCCTTTCATTTATGTAATAGGCTGCATTTAAAATGAATATTTACCATAAATTAAAGGTATCTTATATTATTAGATATATTATTATAAAACATGTTTTAGTTAAGGAATTATTGATACTTCAAGTGCAAAATGATGATATAAAACCTTGATAAAAATAAACTTTTAAGTATGAATCACACCCCCCAACTAGCTTATTACTAGTCCCTAGTAATCAAAGGGTTAAAATAGAAAAACAATTTACAAATTCTATAAAGCAAGGTATTCATTATTTAACTTCCATTAATTTATCCAGATAAACAAACTCTCGTTAAATTTATATACCTACTCAATACCTCTTAACAAAATATTCATAAACCTTTCTTTTGTGCTTAATGTATCAACATAAAATTATGGGGGCTTTACTTGGAAGAAAATAAAATTTTTGTTTTAATGTTTAAGGTTAACTTTCTTGGGTTGAGATTATTATTTTTGTTTTTTTTAATATATATAGGTATAATTTAAAACACCATGCATCTTTAACTTATGTAACGAGCTTTCAGCTAATAACTCCCAGACTAGTTGGTCTTAGAACATTAGGTGTTAAGACACCCCATACTAGCTTAGTAACTCGGGTCGCAGACACTGATATGTAGGTAGTACAATGTTTGATTTTTTTAAGCTTTTCTCCTCAACCCATGTAACAAGCGTTGGACTAATAGCTCCCAAGTCAGTTGACTTTAGGGTATTAGGTGTTAAAACACCCCTTCGGGCTTAGTTGCTTAGGTTAGGAAGGTTACGAAACCAAACTTATTTATATTTTTATTATTATCATTTTTTATTTTTTTTAATTATATACTATCCATTTCCCTTAGTTGTTATCTTTAACAAAAGAACATAAATAATGTAATAATCCAATATGCAACCCACAATCATATGTTAAAGTGTGTGTGTGTAAATTAAGGTTTAAGAATACATGTTAAATAACTATATGAGCATAATTAAGTGATAACAATGCGAGAGTTTGTAAATCTAAATATTTCAAGAAGTATTATGATAGGCCTTGTTACGAATGATTACTAAGATGCATCTCAATAGTCATAAAAAATTCTCCTTACTCTGCCATCATAGTAACAACAATTTTGCACATGCTTATGAAATAGAAAACACAATTTTTTTTTTAGCTACTACCCTTTCCCCCAAACTAAAACAATACATTGTCCTCAATATTTAAAGGTAGAAAGATAGAGTATAGAAGATATCACCTGAAATAACAAACACTAACAAACCTGATAGACACTGAAACAAATATATGAAACAATAAAACACAATAATAAAACCAAAAGACATAAAGATTCATAAATTATGCGACTTTCCTTAGTTGACTAATTTATACTACTCATGGAAGGATCAATTACAGGAATGAAAGATTGTAGTTGGTCAATCAATTGTTCAGCAGTAGCAGGAGAGATTATGATTTATCGTGTAGGAGATGTTAGAAATTCCTGTTCCACAGCATAATCAAAAAAAGACAACAACTTATCATAATAACCATTAATATTTAACAATCCTATGGGTTTATGGTGAATGTGCAAGTGGGCCCAAGAGAAAATATAAAAGATCTCTTCCAATGTACCTAGACCATCTGGTAAGATAATGAAGGCATCAGCATGGTTAAACATTGCATTCATTCGAGCCGACATTATGGAGACCTGAAGTTCCTCTCCAATTGTTTTTCCAATGATGTCCCCTTGTGTTAAAGCTTCAGGGACAATCCTCAAAACTTGATTACCTCCTAAAAATACAGCTATTGACACACCTCCCATTAACCCAAGATTGCCTCCCCCATACACTAAATGAATCTTTCTCTCAGCTAGCACTTGACCAAGATGATTTGCTGACTCTAAAAACACCTTTTCTTTCTTAGGACTAGATCCACCAAAAACACAAATATTTTTTATGTGATGACCTGAGGAACTTGCCATTTCTACACACTTCGGTATTTGTTGAATGTATGGGTTGAGTAGAAATGAAAGGAAGAAAGAGAGGGTTTTATAGATGAGAAATTAGAAAGACAATCATACCACCTATATGTAGGCCAGCTAGAGTCTCTCACACACACACTCTCTCTCTCTTGTTATTTATTTATTTATTTACTTTTAAAAAAGCATGTTTATGTATAGGTAGTTATGATTATGGCTCACATCTTCCCTTAGTTTTACATCCAAGAACAACTTAAACGCCCTCTATGGGTCGGGGATAGGCTTCCCATCCAGTTTTCTTAAAAATTAGCAAACAGGATCTTTTTTAGTCAGATTTCCAAGTCTAAGTTCATCATGTTCTTTATGAAATAGTGGCCATAAATCATGACTTACACGATGCACATCTTTACTAGGATGCATCTCAAGAGTTAATACAAGATTATCTAAAGACTTCTTACTCAGGCCATCCTTAATGAATTGTATTTTATTTTCATGGTTTATAGATACCATTCCTAAAGAACAACATTGTGCATTACAAGTCCATCACCACATCAATGATAGACTTTCAGTCGTTTTGCACGATATTTCTTTGTAAAAGTGCTTTTACCTGTTCCAGGCATGTGTGAAATGAAGGAGTTAGAGAACTCACCTGATAATCAGACTTTTGCTTCAATCAACCAGTGAACATCTTCAGGAATTCCATGATTCATTAACAATCTCAATCTTGCACATCTAGCACGGTAAATTTTTAAAATTGCATTCTGAGGTAGAGCAGGAAAATACTTTTTTAATTTTTTAAGATTAAAGTCCATTTTCAAATGAGAATTGGAAAAGAGATTCAAAGAATTGCATAAATATATACACAGATATCAGTTATTGTGGAAAACTAAAAGAACCGACTTAAGTCACGGAGTACCATTATCCGCCATTTGACAGGGTTAGAGAAACTAGCAAAAATCACTCAAAAAGAAACACAAAAACAATGTGAGAAAAACAAAATAATCGATCTTTATCTACAAGATCATTCAAACTACTTGATTCATTTTTACTAGGAAAATTATCAAAGTAAGCTTTCAAATGATGTCCGTTTTCCTTAAAAACATTGTCATTCATTGAATTCTCAATATCATAGGCCCCATAAGGATTGCTCCATCTTGATCTTAGCTCCCTAGGGAATCCATAGAGTTGAGAATTATAAAACAAAATGTTTTGACCAATATCAACTCTTTGACAATTTTCACAAGTTTTGCAGAATGCATGCGTGTCCTTGAACATGGTAGGCCAATAAAATCCATTTTCAAAGATTTTTACAGCTATCTTTTTTTATGAGAAATAACTTCCACATGCTTTAGAATTAAAAAGTTTAATGACACTACTTACCTTATTGTCGGGAATGAATCTTTGAAATATTTGATCAGGAGAATATTTAAATAAGTTAGAGTCATCACCATAAAAGTTCTTCACTTCATTCTAAAACTTTTCTTTGTCTTGGGTACTCCAATTAGCTAGCAAATCTCCTAAAGGAAGAAAATTGATATTTTTATCATACCAAGGCTTTGGGCTAAGAGAAAGTAAGGATTCGTTAAGAAAGTAATCATCGATTGGTGTGATATCAGATGTTGAATTTATTGTCACTGTTGATAAAAGATTCACATCAATATTTTCAGTGCTTTTTTCATCCATGATTTCCTCCTTAGAATAAATCATTTGCAAATCTTCAGATTCATCCAACTCATTTTTACTTAAAGTAGATTCGAGTTGTTTATAAACTAATTCCTCAATATAATCTACTTCTTGTAAATCATTATCATCTCCAAGTTGCTTGCAGATATTGAAAATATTCATCTTCAATGTCATGTTTCCAAATGATAGCTTCACCAGTCCATTCCTATAATTAATCAATGCATTAAAAGTTGCAAGAAAAGGACGTCCTAAAATAACAGGAAATGAATTACATGCTTCAACAGGTTGTGTGTCTAGGACAACAAAATCCACAAGATAAATGAATTTATCGACTTATACTAACACATCTTCAATTATTTCTCTAGGTACTTTTATAGATCTATCGCCGAGTTATAGAAGTTGGTTTTAACTCACCTAAATTGAGACTCTGAAAAACTGAATATGGAAGTAAATTCACACTAGCAATGAGATCAAGTAAAGCTCTTTCAATTTTATACTCTCCAATAAAGTAAGAAATTATAGGACAACCAGGGTTTTTATATGAGCTTGTTCGTGGAGACATTCCTTAAAAGAAGGCAAGGTTGGACAGTTATTGATTAAGTGTTAATTTGTTTCACATATTTGACATGCAATGTTTTCAACAGATTTTAATTGACTACTCTTTGTCAATTCTAGTGCCTCTACTTTTATAGCTAAAGATGCAAATTTGGTTTGAAGGTTATGATCTTCCCTAAGGTTGTATGATTAGTACTCAAAAGTGCATTTTTATCATGGTTTTATATCATTATTTTGCACTTGAAGTATCAGTAACTCCTTAACTAAAGTACGTTTTATAATAATTTATCTAATAAAATAAGATACCTTTAATTTATGGTAAATGTTCATTTTAAATGCAGGTCTATCACATAAATGAAAGGATTGATTGATGACTTTAAAAACTTCAATTACAAAGGCAAAGAGATGATCAAACTTAGAAAAGAAATGTCGGTGCAATCTAAATCGGAACACTATTCGGTAATTAGGTAATATCTGGAGCTATAGATCTTAGATTTAGGTCTACTTTATATAGATGGAAAGGTAAGACATAGGCCTAAAACTTTTATATGGAGCCCAAGATCTAAAAAGACCATTTTCAAGTCCAAATTGTTGCAATAATAAAGAAGCCCGAATCTGTCCTCCAGCCCGAGCATTGTTCAGTATTTTAGCCGTATCTGGAGTTCTAGAAGTTGAAATGAGCTGAATTGTTTACACAAGAAATCCGAGACAATTTCCTAGAACTTTCATGTTTTCAAGTGGCTCTAATTTTGACGTCATCAATGATGTTTTGGGCAGACAAGAGAAGATAAGGATTGTCATCAAGTCAAGGGTTGGCCATCTACTCATCAATTAGTCATCAAATCAATAGTTCCCAATTTTGGCCTATAAAAGGAGGCATTTGCCATGCATGTAGGCATCTTGGTGTCTAGATCAAGATCATGCTCTTGTTTTCTCTCTTTGTATTCTTTATGCTTTGTTTTCATTAATATCAAGTTTATGCCTTTCCTTTCCTTTCCTTTGATTTGTTAACTCTTATCTTATTTATGTTTTTATTTTGTTTATCTATTTTTCTTTCTTTCATTATGTTTAGCTAAGTTAATTATGTCAAGGTGAAATGGTTACACTAATGGTGTAAGAATAAGTATAGTATAAACTTAATATGGATTTTAATGTTTCATATTAACATGTTTTATATTTGTTATCTTGTTCACTTTTTAATACTTTGCTTCTTAAATGACTAATCTTGATTTATGTTGTATAACAATTGGTACAATAAATGCTTAACACTTTCATAGCCCATACTGTATGGTATAACCGACACCTGAGTTATGAAAGGAACTTGATTTGTTGTTATTGTTATTATTGTTGTTGTTGTATTATTGTTATTTATAATTTGTACAATAACCTTCCTGTGGTTCGACCCCGGTTTTGCTGGGTTATTTATTACTTCGACACTCCTGCACTTGGAAGAAGACATCAATTTTCTTGTCGTGTCATTGTACATATCTCCACTAGATGTATGAGGTTGAGTTTTACTCGATGCCTCATAAGTACCCGCGGTGTCCTAATTTTGAGCATTTTCAGCTAACAAGTCTAAGTACTCCATTGCTTCATCAGGGTCTTTATCTTCAAAAGTTTCATTACATATCAATTCAACCATTTGCCTATCTTTAGGTGTTAAACCTTCATAAAAATATGAAACCAATCTCCATGTTTCAAAACCGTGATGAGGGCAAGTACTAAGCAAGTCTTGATACCTATCCCAACATTGGTAAAATGTTTCTCCTGGTTTTTGAGTGAAAGTGGTGACTTATCTTTTGAAAGAGTTTGTTCTATGAGATGAGAAAAACTTCTTTAAAAACTATTGTTACATTTCATCCCAAGCACGAATGGATCCTGGTCTTAAATTTTGTAGCCATGTTTTAGCTTTATCTTTTAATGAAAAAGGAAAAGGCTTTAATCTAATGGTGTTCATGCTACAATTTAAATTATTATATGTGTTGCAAACCTCCTCAAATTCCCTTAAATACAAGTATGGATTTTCCAATTCTAAGCCATGAAAAGAAGGTAAAAGTTGAATAATGCCTGGTTTAAAATTAAAATAAGATGCATCGAGAGGAAAAACTATGCATGATGGTGCATGCTTGACCGCTTTTTATGACCGGCTTGTTTTAACTCGCAAGTGCATGAGTATGCGACGTAGCAATTAACTCAGTAAGATCGAGGTCATATCCACAGAAAGCTAGATCTGGAAATTAAGCTAGGTAACAAAAAAAACTCAAGAGAAATTAAATTAACAATAACTTGGTTGAAAATAATTGATGGATTTGTTTTCAAAGATGAAAACGTGTAAATAGATTTTAAAAGATAAGAAAAAGTAAGACTTGGTCCAAATCAATTTTAATGGTGATGTATTGGTGATTTCTTCAACATATATAAGATAACTCAACCTAATATCAACGATGGTGATATTAGATCGGAAGATATTACAATGAAGTTTAGAAAAATAAAAATTGATTATTGCTTAAGAATGAACAAGTACTTTCATATTAAGTAAGACATTGAATCAAGCAATCTCTATACCAAAACTAAAGTTTGTGTATAAAAATTCAAGATTATAACATTACCTAAATGATTTCTAAAATTTCTTTGCAATAATAAATCATTCATGAAGAAAATAAGAAGATAAACATTAAGATTCATTCATATCCTAAAGAACTCACCTCAATCACTATCATCCTTGATCCGAATCCAAGAAAGAGATTAGCCAATCATGATTTTATATAAAAACACTTCAATAAACATGAAATAACTTGAATCAAACTGAAATAATAAGTTTTACAAACTAAAGAACCAAAATCTATAAAGAAGAACACAACACAATTTCAGAAAAAATTCGGATATAAATTTGACTCTAACTTTGGACAACAATTTTACCCTTTTAGAAGCTTCCCCTCAGGATGTCTATTAGAGATATATTTATAGGCAATTCTATCACCTTTCCAGATCATTAAGGAATAGCTCATTTGGACACCTGAGTCAAAAGTTATGGGCAAAACACCAAAAGGTGTTCTGAAACATCAAATCAAGACAGCTTTGCAACCACTTTGGTGCACGTTTTTCTTCCTCATTTATGAGCTATCTCTTTCTTCTTTTTGACCCAAAATAATGTAAAAATATCCCCTCCAGCTTTCCATCCATATGCTTGCCTTCTTGGATCAATGAATTACCCAAAATAAATCAATTGTTGTTGTGTGGACATGTAAGATTATGGATTGTTTTTGGGCTGATTTGAAGGTTGATTTAGGGCTGATTTGGGGCTGAATTTAAGCATCAAATAAGTATACAAATATACCTATTATTTGGGCTAAGAATGACACTGAAACCTTGAGTGTTTAATGGTTGAAGTTTGCACACAACATAAGGCAAGTTTGAGTTTGAAATAGATCATATGATATTCTTTTCTAGAATTGGAATAGAATTGATTTTTGGGATAAATTTGGAGAACTTATTTGAACCAAGATTTGCTTCAATCTTCAACTAAATGTCTCTTCAATTCTTTGTTCTGAATTCCAGTGTTGAATTTCCTGAATTAATTCATTTAAGCTCCAAAAACCTATCGAAACATTAAAACAAACTTCATTACTAAAAAGCACATCAATTATTATAAAAAGACCAAATAAAAGCAATAAATACATATGTAAAATAAGAGACTTAATGATACTTTTGATGCACAATCAGTGCACTTGTTCTTGTGGAATTTATGTGGTCTCTAAGTGTTCGAGCACGGTTATTCTCATTATGAAGTAATTGATTATCTTCTTCAGCCATATTTTCTGAAAATAATAAGGATACCCTACAAAGTCTACCACTTGATGTACGTGATCACACTCTCATACACATGTAGGAATAGAATAAAAGGAAAAAGAAAACAAAAGAATAAGAAGAAACAAAGTTATATACAAGAAAAATGAAAAGAGAAAATAAAATAAATATTATAATTTATACAAAACTTACTTCTCCAGCAACGACGCCAAAAACTTGACATGACTAAAAGATTAATGTCTTCTCCCAAGTGCAGGAGTGTTGAAGTAATAAATAACCCGGCAAGACCGGGGTCGAAGCACATGGAGGTTAATTGTACAAATTATAAACAACAACAATAGTAACAATAACAACAACAATAATAATAGCATAAATTAGGTGTTTAGACTCTCTAACCATATGATCAAGAACTTACAGATGACCACTATTGTTTTGACCATTGGATGCTTGTATTGGTGATGAACCAATGAATATAGCATTGGACGACCCATCTCAAAGAAAAATATAAATGACTCATTATGGAATATGAGAAACTCCGCCGAGTGGTAATGGAGATGAGATTACACATAAGTGGTCCATATGCTCCTCCTCATTAACTCTATAGTCTTAACAATAACCATCGTGCTCCTCCTCTAGCTTTACCTCTATTTTAGATTTATTGTATTTCAACATACAAATGTTTAAATTTGTAATAAATATTTAAGTTTTATATTATTTTAATTTCTTTTTATATATTTGATTTTTTATATATTTGAATTATTTTACTACTTCTGTTCAATATATTTAAAAATATTTATTTTAAAATATTACGGATAGGGTTATCAACAAACCATGTTTTTTGGTATATTGTAAAGAATTAGAAAAGAATTACTGCAAAAATCATTGTTACTATAAACTCTCCTATGAAATTATAGATGTTATGTGATTAGTATCTAAAAGTGTATTTTTATCAAGGTTTTATATCATTATTTTGCACTTGAAGTATCAATAACTTCTTAATTAAAACATGTTTTATAATAATATATCTAATAATATAAGATACCTTTAATTTATGGTAAATATTTATTTTAAATGCAGGTTTATCACATAAATAAAAGGATTGATTGATGAATTTAAGAACTGAAATTGAAAGGATAAAGAGAAGGCCAAACTTAGAAAAGAAATGTCGGTGCAATCCAAACCAAAACACTGTTCGGTAATTGGATCAGATCTGGAGCTATAGATCTTAGATTTAGATCTACTTTATATGGATGGAAAGATAAGACATAGGCCTACAACTTTCATAGGAGCCTAAGATCTAAAAATGTCATTTTCAAGTCCAAATTATTGCAACAAAAAAGAAGCCCGAATTTGTCCTCCAGCCTAAGCACTGTTCAGTATTTTACCCATATTTAGAGTTCTAGAAGTCGAAATGAGTTGAATTTTTTACATAAAAAAGCTAAGATAATTTCTTACAACTTTCATGTTTCAAGTGGCTCTAATTTTGACGTTATCAATGATGTTTTGGGCAGACGAGAAGATAAGGATTTTTATCAAGTCAAGAGTTGGTCACCCACTCATCAATTAGTTATCAAATCAATAGTTTTCAATTTTGGCCTATAAAAGGAGCATTTGCCATGCATTTAGGCATCTTGGTTTCCAAATCAAGATAATGCTCTCCTTTTATCTCTTTGTATTTTTTGTAATGTTTATGCTTTGCTTTCATTAATATCAAGTTTATGCCTTTCATTTCCTTTCATTTACTTAGCTAACTTTTATCTTATTTATGTTCTTATTTTGTTTATTTATTTTTCTTTCTTTCATTATGTCTAGCTAAGTTTATTATATCAAGGTGAAAAGGTCACACCAATGGTGTAAGAATAAGTATAGTGTAAACTTAATATGGACTTTAATGTTTGATACTAACATCTTTTATATTTGTTATCTTGTTCACTCTTTAATACTTTGTTTGTTAAATGACTAATCTTGATTTATGTTGTATAACATTTGGTACAACAAATACTTGGCACTTTCATAGCCCATACTGTATAATATAACTGACACTCGAGCTATAAAAGAAACTTGATTTGTTGTTAACATAAGTTATAATGATGAATGCTTGATGAGATTTACAAGTATTATCATTAATTGAATAAGATGACTAATATAATCATGTTAACAATCTATAATCTGATTGGAACCTTTTTGGTGTATGGTTTCCAATTGAATAATAAGAGTTTATACTATACTTGTTTGACATACCATTAATGGATCCTCTAACCTTGACATTTGTTATTATCATTGTTTAATCATTACATAAATATTTCATCTCAAAGTTCTCATCATCTTCTTCTTCTTCTCCTTCTTTTTCTTTATTATTGTTATTATTAGTATTACTATTATTATTATTATTATTGTTGTTGTTGTTGTTGTTGTTGTTGTTATTGTTATTACTATTATTATTGTTATTGTTGTATTATTGTTATTTATAATTTTTATAATTAACCTCCTTGTGATTCAACCTCGGTCTTGTCGGGTTATTTATTATTTTGACACTTTTACACTTGAGAGAAGACATTAATCTTTTAGTCGTGTCAAGTTTTTAGTGTCGTTTCAGGGGAGGTAAGTTCTTGTACAAATTATAATATTTTTTTTTCTCTTTTCACTTTTCACTTTTCTTGTATATAACTTTGTTTCTTTTCTTTTGTTTCTTCTTCTTTTGTTTTTTTTCTTTTTATTCTATTCCTACATGTACATAAGAGTGTAGTCAAGTAGATCAAGTGATAGACTTTGTAGGGTATCCTCATCATTTTCAGAAAATATAGCTGAAGAAGATAATCAATCACTTTATAATGAGAATAATCGTGCTAGAACACTTAGAGATCACATGAATCCCATAAGGACAAGTGCACCATCATGCATAGTTTTTGCTCTCGATGCATCTCATTTTAATTTTAAACCAGACATTATTCAACTTTTACTTTCTTTTCATGGTTTAGAATTGGGAAATCCATACTTGTATTTAAGAAAATTTGAGGAGGTTTGCAACACATATAATAATTTAAATTGTAGCATGAACACCATCAGATTAAAGTTTTTTTCTTTTTCATTAAAAAGATAAAACTAAAACATGGCTATAAAATTTGAGACCAGGATCCATTCGTGCATGGAATGAAATGCAACAACAATTTTTAAAGATGTTTTTCCTATCTCACAGAACAAACACTTTCAAAAGACAAATCACCACTTTCGCTCAAAAACCAGGAGAAACATTTTATCAATATTGGGATAAGTATCGAGACTTGCTTAGTACTTGCCCTCATCATGGTTTTGAAACATCAAGATTGGTTTCACATTTTTATGAAGGGTTAACACCTAAAGATAAGCAAATGGTTGAATTGATGTGCAATGGAACTTTTAAAGATAAAGGCCTTGATGAAGTAATGAAGTACTTAGACTTGTTAGTTGAAAATGCTCAAAATTAGGACACTTCAGGTGCTTATGAGGCACCTTGATGTCGGCCGAAGACTATGAATGATCAAGTATTTAATGTATCAATTGTTATACAACACAAATCTAAACTAACCATTTAACAAATAAGGTATTAAGAATTAATATGTTAAAAAATAATAAGACATATTAATAGCAAGTTATTTAGGATATAAGCATTAAAGTCCATAAAGTTTATATTATACTTATCCTAACATCTTTAGTGAAATATTTTCACTTTGACATAATTAACTTAGCTAGATATTATGAAGAACATAAATAAATAATATAAGAACATAAACATGATATAAGTTAACTAAGTATAGTAAAGAAAATAAAAAGCATAAACAAGAGATTAATACAAGTAAAATTTAAGCATTATAAAAATATAAATAGAGAGAGCAAAAACATGATCTTAATTTGAAAGACAAGATGCCTAAGTGAATGAAAAATGCCACCTTTTATAGGTTAAAATTCAAAACTATTTATTTGGTAATTGATTATTAATGTAGTAGCCAACTATTGATTTAGTGGATTTTATGGATAACTCTCAAGCTCTTGTTAGGATAAAATGTTATTTTTACCATCAAAATTTGAGTAAGTATTCTACTGAAAGTTATTAGAAATTATCTTTTCCTTCCACCCACTAAATTTCACAGCATTTAACCTTCTAGAACTCCAACTATAGGAAAAACTCTAAGTAGTGTTTGAGCTGGATTGCAGGACAGATTCTGACTTCTCTTTTGTGGCCAAATTTTGAATTTGAAAATGATAGATTTGGGTCTTTCCCTATTCATGACAATTGTAGGCCTATTTCTTATTTTTCCGGCCATGTAAACCAAACTGAAATCCAAGATCTATAACTCCAGATATGACCCAATGACTGAACAATGTTTGAATTTGAATTGAATTGAATCGAATCGATATTTCCTTTCTAAACTTAGCCTTTTCTTTATTCTTTCACTTTCAAAAGTTAATTACAACAATTAATCCTTTGAATTGTGATAATACTTGTATTTAAAATGAGCATTATGATAAATTAAAGGTATCTTATATTATCACACTTGTTATTATAAAGTATGCTCTAGTTAAGAAGTTATTAATGCTTTAAGTGCAAAATGATGATATAAAACCTTCATAAAAATGTACTTTTAAGTATCAATCAGTCATTCTATTGGTAAAAAGTGTCATGTCACCATACAATTTGCCTTTCTAAATCCCATTGTAATACTTTCGTAATTCTAGCGATACATACTGAGAGATTATTTTTATCGGTATATTTACAAACAAACTTTTACTAATGGGTTAATTCTATTAGTAAAGCCGTTAGTAAAAGTTACATGTCATCGTATTTTTTTAGATTTTTTTTATTTTTTTTTTAACTATAATTCTCTTAATATATATTGATAAAATATTTTTATTGGTATTTACTTAGAAATATAATGATGGAGAAATTTGACAGTAAAATTTACTATAATTGACCAATAAATTTTTTTATTGATATTTTTATTTATATTAGTTAAATTTATGGCAGTGAAAACAATATCTAGACACATAAATCAGTATCAAAAGGAGGATGACGTGAACATCAATTCGAAAGCTCTCTCTATATCTCACTTGTCAGGCAAAAGGCCTAATCATCACTATTTTGGCACGCGGGAAGGCATGTTTTGTTGCATTCACGAAGTTTAATTTTTCTGACGTAGAGCAAGAAATAATACAAGGATGCTTGTGTTTTTAACTTTTTTCGTCAAGATATCAACTAAATTATCTTAAACTATTTTAATTTTAAGTTACTAAAATGTTATTATTTTTCAAACTATGATATTATTTTAAAAAATTAAATTATAACAACTTAAATAATAACATGAGATCTAAAAATAGTTTCGCTTTAATTCTATTTATGAACAAGATTTGTTGCAGAAATGTACAGACTAGAAATATATGATGCACATGTGTTTTAAAAGGTTACATTCTCAATTATTCGAATACATGGATCATGGATCCATGGTGAAGGGCTGCTATCTGATAGGTCTCCATATACCCCGTAAGATCTTTAGGTCAAAGATTGTCCTTTGAATTTTGTTGTTCTTAACAAAGATTTCCAAAGAAACTAACAATGCTTAGAACTTGAAAAATAATTTATTACTACTTATTATAATATTCTAGCCATCAAGAAACAGATGAAATGACAAAGAAAATTATACATATCATTCCTTTAAGACTAAAAATATTTTGCTACACTGTAAAGCATTATTAATTAAGAAATTTGCATATAATTATATAGTGTCATGCATATGTACAATTATATAAAGGCAGACAAGGCCAAACTTCCATGATCGATTCCTCTCGTGTGGGTGGCATGATGTTGTTTCCTTTAGCTCTTTGCTATGCTTTTAAATGCAAGCAAGCTGCTCGGAATCAACATGGATATATATATTTCAAAAGTCTGGAATATGGAGGGAGAATTGTTTGCCCTAGCTAACTAGTAGTGTGTGTGTGTGTGTGTGTGTGTACGAGACTAGGATTTAAGTATTGATGTCCCAAAGAAGTTAAAATAAAAAACATCGGAAGCATCCTAATTATTACTCCATTGAAATGTCACGAAAGTTAGATGAGACAATACAGGCCAGGTAATAATGTTCTAATTTGACTTGGTCTCATTACATGTAGCCTTAGATACGAACAAACGAAATCTCAGGATGAGGAAAGTTCACGCTAATGTCTCTTTCATATTTTAATTTCACAATATTATTATCATATCCATGGCAATGCCTTGATCCTTGAAAATTCTTCTAAACCTAAAGGAAAAATCTTATGGATTCTTTTGATGATTACCTAATTTCGGCCCCCACTTTACTCCTACAATAGCAAACCAGCACAAATGACTACTAATAAAAAGGAAAAAATGGGGTACACAACAAATTAATTGACCGAACTTCAGTGATCATGGTCATGAACGCACATTGGCCCAAGTCCATGAGGTTCGGCCATTGCTATTGACCCACGAGAATGAATAAAATCTTTGGGTGGGATGGAATCATCAAGATGATGATTGTCATTTAAACACAAGAAACACGTAATAAGTGACTTTCTTTTGTTTTTTTCTATTTGTAATGGTCATGAATGGATCCCAGATCCTGTCCTTGAAGATCTTTGACAAAACTTGCATGCTGCATACAGTGTCGTTTGCCAACCAAACACCAAGATTTCTTCCCTAGCCAGCCAAGATTTCCACCTCAATTTAATGCAGTTCCCCCCCCCCCCCCCACCCCCNTCTCTCTCTCTCTCTCTCCATATATATATATATAGACACACACACACACATGCACATACCCTCCTTTTCACACACACACACCTATATATCTCTTCACCACGCCTCTGTCCATAAGAACTCTGGCAAGCTAGGAACCCCTTGTTTGCTTCTCTTAATTTCCTTGCTCTCAACTCGAGAAAGATAACCAAATAACAAAAATAGATCAATGGCTGAGAATCCTACCATCACAATATGTCTTATGGCAATTCTTTTTATAACTTGCGTAGCATCCACCCTTGGAAAATCCAAGCCATGGACTAGTTTTTTACCTCCTCAGATCCAAACCCTTGATTTCGCACGTCATCTTCATGTTGAACCTGATGCCATCAAATCAGTCTCTTCTGATTACGGTAACATCGTCCATGAAAAGCCAGCCGCAGTCCTTTATCCATCCTCAATAGAAGATATAATGAGTTTAATAAAATTCTCGAACAATAACTACACCCCTTTTACTGTAGCTGCCAGGGGCCACGGCCATTCTGTTGGGGGACAGGCTATGGCTTCTAATGGAGTTGTAGTGGATATGATGAGTCTAAGGAATCATAAAAATGGGACTGGAATTACTGTCTCAAAATGCCCTTCATTGGGTTTCTATGCCGATGTTGGAGGTGAGCAGCTATGGATTGATGTTTTGCATTCCACCATGGAACATGGATTTGCTCCGGTATCATGGACAGACTACTTGTACCTTAGCGTTGGTGGGACTCTCTCAAATGCTGGAATTAGCGGAACAACATTTCAGTACGGCCCTCAGATTAGCAATGTCTATGAAATGGATGTTGTTACCGGTATGTATGAATGCTCTTAATTCCTTTTTTCGTTTTCTGCACTAGAGATTTATTTTGTCAAGCTGGAGATACCTACGTACTATACTCATCTATTTGTTCAGCGATTAACTACAGTCACAGTCTAATCTTTTTCTATAGAGATGAAAAGGTAAATAGATGATCACACATTTTACAACAGTCTTCTACTAGTGTTAGAAAAAATTAATAGATTCACGGGATCTGTTAGGTTGGTTGTTAAAGAGGGAATGATTCTTTTTTTTTTATTACTGTAAATCTATTCTCTCCCTATATAAAGAAATAACTTCTTCCATCGATGTTGATTTACTGAACCACGTAAAATATTGTGTCAGTATACTTGGTCTTCTATAAATAAATATCAATATATCACTAGTCGGATTCCCAAACAGGATCTTCCTCTGATTAAGTAAATCTCGAAAGTGATTCTAAAGATATGTTATAAATAGCACAACCTATACCAGAACAAATTTCATTAAAATGGCCACTTGTCTTGGTTGGGCAAATTAAAGGGCTAAATAGGAGATCTCCATGGACTAAGGAGTTATTTCAGCCAAAACAGTATGCGAAGGACATTTTTTCTGTTTTTATTATTTATTGATTAGTACTTCAACGTTTAACTCATGCGTTATATATTATTAATTAATTTGTTCTTGTTTGGGTCATACAGGAAAAGGAGAACTGGTTACCTGCTCTTCACACACGAATTCTGAGCTATTTTATGCTGTTCTAGGAGGTTTAGGACAGTTTGGAATTATAACCAGAGCAAGAATAGCTTTAGAGCCAGCACCAAAGAGGGTACGAGAAATTTTATGCTGCTTTTAGAATTACCATATATATGCTAGCTAGATTTATTTTTTCACCATTTAGTGCCTCGGATATATATATATATATATATATATATATATATATATATAGTGTTTTTTCTCTCTCTCTCTCTAATTTTGTGCTGCTTGTTGATCATGTATAGGTGAAGTGGGTGCGAATGCTTTACAGCGATTTTTCTGCTTTTACAAGAGACCAAGAACGTTTAATCTCAATCAGTGGAAGGAAGCAGAAGAATGCACTCGACTATTTGGAAGGTTCACTTCTTATGGCTCAAGGACCTCCAAATAATTGGAGATCCTCCTTCTTCCCATCATCCGATATCCCTAAAATAATGTCCCTGGTAACCCAACATGCCATCATCTACTGTCTAGAAGTAGCCAAATATTATGATGATGGGACCAGATACACTGCTGACAAGGTACCTCGTCACCATCATAATCTATCACAAGTATATAGTATAGATCCATTTCTTGATTTTCATAAGATTCTAGTGTAATAATACGGACTAAGGACAAAATTCTTATTGTAATTATTTCTTTTATAGGATCTGCAACAATTGTTCAAAGGTTTAAGCTTCGTTGCCGGATTTAAGTTTGAGAAAGACGTTTCCTTTGTGGATTTTCTAAATAGAGTCCGAAGTGGAGAGCAAAAGCTTCATTCGCAAGGATTATGGGATGTTCCTCATCCATGGTTAAATCTCTTCCTGCCAAAATCTCGTATTCTGGACTTCAACAAGGGTGTTTTCCATGACCTTGTCCTTAAGCGTAATATTACGACTGGAGTCGTTCTTTTTTACCCCATGAATAGAAAAAAGTAAGTGCTGTGCTCCATAACCTTTTCGTTTTCGGTTGAGAAAATAGGGAATATTAATTAATTATTTATTTAACAATTCGGGAAGTGACCAACATCATATTAATTGCAGATGGGATGATAAAATGTCCGCGGTTATACCGGAAGAAGATATTTTCTATACCGTGGGATTCTTGCACTCAAGCGGGTTTAATGACTGGCAAGTCTATGATCATCAGAACAAGGATATATTGAAGTTCTGTGACAAAGCTGGTATTGAGATTAAGCAGTACTTACCCCATTACAATAGTAATAAAGAATGGATTAATCATTTCGGATCGAAATGGAGAAATTTTCGAGAGAGAAAAGCTCAGTTTGATCCAAAAATGATGCTGTCACCAGGGCAGAGAATCTTCAATGACATATAAGGCTTAGGTTTCCTTTTCTCGCGGTGTTTCAGCTGCTAGTAGTATGGTTAGACGAGGAAAGAAAAAAAAATAGAACGGATGCTACGAGGGAGCTCTGTAATTGGATCATGTTCCTTGAGATCTTTATCTTCAGTAATTTTTTTTTTCTTAATCATTAAGGAAGGGTTTGAATGCCAAACTCTTTGTGAGGTACTGAAGGTACCAAATTTCGGGGCTAGTCAGTTGGTGTACCGAAGAATTGTTTTTATCTTCTCACCTGTAAGTATTAATTGCATGGAGAACTAAATAATTAAGTGATATTGATTTTTCCGCGGTAACATTGTGAGAAAGAGGGCCATACTGTATGTGCCGAAAGAAATCCAAAGCCTCCGGTACTGTACGTTTAGAAATGCATGAGCAAACGTTTTTGGAAAATACTTCTTTGTTTAAAATCTAGTCACTATTAAGTATCTTTTTATATTTGATCTTCACAAAACACATTAAATTTCTTCTCATGTTTCTTTTTTTAACCTACCTACGTAGTTTTCATATGGAAATTATCAAAACTACGAAAAAACACAGAAAAGATCGTTTGTGATCGAAAAACATTTAGCAAGAACACTTGGGAACACCTTAGCAAACCCGCTCTAAGAAGATGCGGCATTGCGGCCTCGAAATGGGCCATAGACAATTCATAATGCATACAGAATGTTTGCAACTTGCAGGCATCCAGGAGACATCAAAAGTAGCCGCCCAACCCAACACCATTATTTTTGACCTTTTTACTTTCCAAACCTAGGTTCCTCTTTTGTTCCATTGATCAGTTCCTAGTTAGCTAGATTACTAGGATTTTTGACATAAGAACAGCATCTTATCAATTAAAAATAAAGGTGGGATAATTAACAAAACTCAACTTTATTTGTGCTGTTATACCAAACTTTGTCAATCAGCCATAGTTCTGATTGAATATATCTTTAGAGAAAACCCTTCATAATTTCATTAGAAATGTTTCTTTCTATCTCTCAACTTTCAAGAAGTTTCATAACAACCAGGGTTCTTTCTTTCTTTTTTGTTGTGATCCAATTATTATAGTTAAATCGACAAATGTTAGGCTTACTCCTCTTCTACAAGACTACAATTGAATTACTAACTAATTGGTTAATAAATAAATAAATAAATGTTTGTAGTGCAAGGTTGGAAAACTTTACCAGGTAAAAATAAAAAAATAGTAAATCCTAATATCACTACCAGAATTCCTAGAAATACTAATAGAATTTTTAGTTGGTATTTGTATTCTTATTTTGTCACTAATAAATTTACAAATGAGCTAAAAAATAAAATTTACTTGCTTGATTCTGTTGGTATTTTTCTAAAGAATTTTGCTATATAACCAACAAAAATACTACATGATATTTTGTCGACGATAAAATAGTGGCATAATGACATCTGCAATAATTATTTTTCAACTATCTGGAATATACTAACGTCTAACTTAATTTGCCAGTAATACCATCAATAATTATTTAAAAATATTTTTAAAATTTTATTTAATAAAAATAAAAATAATTAAATTAATATAAATCAACACTCCATAATACTCAGGAACTAAGTTGCTTGGAAAAAAAGAAGAAGAAAATAAACTCAAAAAAAATTACAACAAATAAATAACATAAAAAAAACAATAGCAACTAATAAATAAATCAATTAAAAAAATTTCCAAACCTAGAAAAACTATTTCAGAACCAATAATCCAGCAATAAATAAAAATTTGAATGAAATTAAACAACAAAATTAAAAACAAATCCAACTAAAATTCAACAAAATTGATCTCATATGAAAAACAAATCCTACAGCAACATGTATACAAATAGTAAGAGCATAAAAATGTAAAAATAAAATTAAAAAAAATAATGCAAAACAAAACACAAAAAAAAAGAAATCTTATATTGATGTAATTATGAGTAAAGCTGAGAAGACAAAAGAAAAAACAAATTCATAAATTATGTTAATTAAAAAAAAACTAAAAAGAGAAAAGAAGAAGAGAGGAGAAGACATACATGCGCATGCAGAAGAAAAGAAGACAAGAGAAGTAGTAGAGGAGAGGAGAGAAAGAAAAAAAGAGATGTTGATGTTTTTTATATAAGAAAAAAGAGAAGAAGAAGAAGAAGAGGTGTGCTTGTTATGAAATAAGGGATTCTAGTTTTGTTATTAGGGTATTTTACCGACAAATGATATGATTAAAAAATTGATGTCGTCTTCTAAGTGCAAGAGTATTGAAGTAATAAATAACCCTGTTAAATCGAGATCGAATCATATGGAGGTGAACTAAATAAAATAAAACATAATAAATGAAAAGAAATTGAAGAGAATTCTTGAGATGTGATATTGATGTAAGGATTAAATAAAGATAAAATAATTATTAAGGTTAGAGAATCCATTAATAGTATTTCAAATAAGTATAGTATAAACTCTTTTTATTACTAAATTGGAAACCACATGCAAAGGAGGTTCCAATCGGATTATAAATTGTTAACATGATTATATTAGTTATCTTATTCGAATAATGCTAATACTTGTAAATGTTGTCAGGTATTCAAGATGCTAACTTATATTAACAACAAATCAAGTTCTTTTCATAGTACAAATATCAGTTATACTATACAGTTAGGCTATGAAAGTGTCAAGTATTTGTTGTAACAAAAGTTATACAATATAAATCTAGATTAACCATTTAACAAGTAAAGTATTAAAAGTAAACAAGATAACAAATACAAAATATATTAGTATCAAACATTAAAATCCATGTTGAGTTTATACAATACTTACACAATTAGGGTAACCTTTTCACTTTGACATAATAAATTTAGCTAAACATAATAAAAGAGAGATACATAAATAACAAGATAAAAACATAAATAAGATATAAATTAATTAAGTAAAGAAAAGAAAATGAAAAACATAAATAAGATATTAATGTAAGCAAAACTTTAGCAATATATATATATATATATATATAATGAGTAAGAACATAATTTTGATTTGAAAATCAAGATGCCTAAATATATGGTAAATACCTCCTTTTATAGGCTAAAATTTAAAACTATTGATTTGATGAGTAATTATTAAGTAGGAGGCCTTTTTTTGACATAGTAACAATCGTTATATTCTTATTTGTAAAAATATCATTGCTAATATCAGAATTTGAATAGAAGTCTTTATAAAAGTTATGGGAAATTATCTCAGTTTTCCAGCAAAATAAGAATGAGGTCATTTAGACTTCTAGAACTCAAAATATGAGCTGAACACTGAATAGTGTATGAGCTATAGTATAGATTTAGACTTCTCATTTGATGCTAAGAATTAAACTTCTAAATGACATAATTGAGTTTTGAACTCTTCATGAATATTTTAGGCTTATGTCCTAGCTTTCTAACAGTATAAATCAAATATAAATTCAAGATCTATAGCTCTAGATATAACTCAATAACTGAATAATATTCTAGTTTAAATTGAATCAGCATCTCTTTTCTAATATTAGAATTTTCCTTATCCTTTTACTTTCAATAGTTAATCATATCAATCAGTCCTTTGAATTTTGAGATATGTTTGTATTCAAAATAAAAATTTATCATAAATCAAAACCATCTTATATTATCATATTTGTTATTATAAAACATATTTAAGTCACAAAATTTAATGATATTTTTAGTGCAATATGATGAAATAAGACCTTAATGAGAATGTACTTTTAAATACTAATCAAAAGATAATTAAATATTAATATTTTAAATCATTCCGTTGGTAATTCCATCTATAATATTTAATTTAATAAAAAAATTAGAAACCTCAAATATCACCGATAACTTTTCAATTCACCGGTAATTTTATCTGTACAATTTAATTTAATTGAAAATTTTTAGGAACCCCCAAATATTATTGATTACTTTTCAATTTATTGGTGATTTAATCTGTAAAAAAAATAAATTAATAGTGCAATTAAGAAGTGAACAATTCTAAAGTTCTCTAAAATATACTGATGAAATTAATTTGTTGGTGATATCATTTGTAATTGATATAATGAGTAGTATTAGGGAGAAGTGAATAGTATACCAAAGTGTTGATAGATAGTATAAATGACACATCATTATATTTTTTTATTGTTGTTTTAATTTTTTTTCATTATAATATTTTTGTTAATGTTTACTGATGGATATAGTGAGAAATATTTTGTTGGTAAAATTTACTATAATTTATCAATGAAAATATTTTTTCAATATTTTTATTTTTGTTTATTAATTTTTTAGTAATGTATTAATTCGTCACTTGATCAAGATATTTCCAGTGGAAAACTTTGTCATATATACTCTTGTAGATGGTGGTGTTTCCTTAATTATTTACATTTCTAACCTTTTTGTATGAGGTGACGTGGGTTTGGATCGAGATTGAGATTGAGGAAATTGTGTAAGTTAATACACATTAAGATTGAACATGAATAGAAATGTGATTAAAAAAGTTTTAATATCATTGAACAAGGTTTGTTCATCAATGACAAGTTTTTAAAATAAAAAAAAAAAGATTTTCAAGTGAGAAGCTCTAAACTCTATAAACGTCTCTACTAAATATGTGAAAGTAGTTATTTTTAGTTTAGATTAATTTTTTTATAAACAAAACTAATAAAATTAGAATTTCTTATATATATTCAAAACCAAACTAAAATTAATTTAAATAAGCTAGTTTTGGTTTGGTCTGGTTTGATTTTTTTAAAAGAAAAACTAGCGTAATTTATGGGATTTTTTAGAGCTTTTTATAACCTAATCCAAAAGCTTATTTTTTATTTATATAATTTTACTTTATTAAAAAAAGCAAAGGAGTATTTATTGATAGTAGAAAAGGTGTGATAAGTAATGAATTTGTGACTCGTGTTTAGAACACAAAGTATTCAAAGGATTGCTAGTTATTTTTATTTATTATAGAAAATGTGAAATTTTTTTTTAATTTAACATGGATGAAAAAACTAACTTGCATGCATTTTAATTAATTTTATAAATTTTAAAGTTAATAATTATATAAATTTCTAGTAACTATTAATATTAATAATTACAGTACTTGAAACTAAAATCATACCAAAAGTAAATTTTCTAATTTCAAACTCTACCTACTAATAATTAATTCAAATTAAATGGATTATACCTCGATGAGCCCTGTCTCTAACCTTCCTCTCCATAACTTTCATTTACTATCAAGTGACTAGTCAAAGAGCTTGCAAGTATTGACGACTCACTTGTGAGCCTCTTCATCATCTCCTTCAGAAATGGTCTCCTATAACAGAGTTTTTACAAGAAAAAAGAAAGACTTGGCTTGTCAAAATAACCAACAGTTTGGAAAGATAATACAAGATTACCATTAGAATAAGGCTCTGATCATCACGTGACCAAAAAAAGGATGATTTTGCAGATTATTTGGTTTCTACCATTTGATGTTTTAATTTTAAATTGAAAGAATGTCACAAGAGACAAAGAGGAAGATTCCCTTGTCAGAAAACAAAAAAGACATGCTCCAACTTGGTGCTTATTTCAAAGCAGTAGGCGACTTTTATAGGATGTAAAAATAACACTCGTTTATATTAAAAAAAAAACGTAAAATTAAAAGAAAAAATCATTATATACAAAAAAAAATATCGGAGTAGAGTCATATTTTTATAATGATATAATTATTTGTAATAATTTATGCAAGGTTTAATAATTTTATTTTTCTACTTACAGTAAAATTATAGATTTATCCATATAATGAAAAATATAATATTTTTTTTATAATGCGGGATATCTGGACAAGTTTATGTGTACCACGACTAATCTCTAGATCTACTGAACATCCTACAAGCTCAATAGATAAATAAGACACCATGAAAATGATAAACATGCACACTAAAACTTAAATCTAGGATGTATAGATAAAAAAAACTATCGGGATTGTTGGATTACAAGTCTTGATGTAAAATATAATACATTTGATAAGAGGTATTATGGTCTTTTTATTTTTTTTTAACTAATAAAATTACTTTGTTCACTTTAAAAACAAAATTAAAGGAACTTCTTATAAGAGTTTTTTTTATTTTACATTATTTTTATTGATAATACAAAGATTACTTTAAGGTGATTATTGTAAAGGATCTTATATTAAATATTATTAAAAAAAAACAAGCTAGCTTGCGATGGCTTTGGTGCTTTTCGAGCGTTCATTTATGGTCGTCCAATCATCAAATATCCCCTTCCACGATAAAATTTAAAAAGTCTTAATTCTCTCTCTGTGTGATGGGATAACATGTGCAATATATGCATATTTGGTTTCGTACTGAAACCATTTCTTTATTATTTTTTCATTTTCTCTATTCCTTCAATTTAGTGCCAACCCTTGCAATTTTTTTAATTTCTCATGTGGTCTCTATCTTTATTATTATTATTTTTATAATTTTAAATAATCTATAAAATTAGAAATATTTTTCAATTTCACCCCTACCATTTTTACTCTTTCAAATTTAATGTCAATTCTAGTGATTACTATTTGTTTTGTTTTAGGATTATTTTTTAGATTTTTTTTTAATTTTATCCTTCTTAGATTTCATCTATTAAATTTTATCTTTATTTTTTTATTGTTATTTTTTTCTTTGGCATATATTTTAGAATGATATATTTTCACGATTTCATCATTTAAAATTAAATTAATTTTGAATTGAGTTTCCTAATTAAACTCGGGTCTAGAATTTCATGAGTTGTGAGTTTTAAAAATAAAACCTTGTTTAAAAGAATTATTTCAGTTTACTTGATTTTTTTTTAAACTAATGTTTTCTTATTTTTTATTCATTTTTAGAGTTTTTCTTTGTTAATTTTTTTATGATTTTTATTATATAGGGTTAGTTCCAAGTTCATGACCAAAGTCACCAGTTTTAATGGTTACTGCAAGTTGACTTTTTTGGTTTCTTTTTTAAAATTGAGTTATTTCAACCTCATCTTTTAACATTTAGTTTACTAGAAGTTGATCTTCATGATTTTTTTTATTGGTTTATCTTGATCTTGCGTCAAAAGTTGCAAGGTTAACAAGTTAACTCAAGTTTTCTCATATTTTTTCCATTGTTTTTTTTAATTATATATCTTTTTTTTCATCATTGTGCTTGAACATTAGGTTATTTGATAATTGGACTTCATGGTTTTATTCAATTACCCTGGTATTATGATCGAGTGAAAGATTTTACATCTTGATCTAGTTTTTTTATCTTCTTTTTAATTATTTTTTTTTAATTTTCATCTTCGAATATTTTTTTTGTTAGAGATTAAGCATCAACTTTTTCTTTCCTTTATATGAAGTTATCATGTTGTCATTTAATTTATTAGAAATTGATCTTCAAACTTTTTTTTTCTTCTTTGATATTATTTTAATTTCATACTCATGATCATAAAGTTTATGACTTAACCTAGTTGAACATGGTTTCTTATTTGTAGTTTTTTTTTCTTTAATTTTTTCATTCAATATTGAGTTATTTGATAATTCAAGTGAGCTTAGGTCGAGTTTCTTTTACCTTTTTTCATTGTCATTTTTTATCTATTTATTTTTTGTTATTGCATTTATTTATTCATATTATTTAAATTAACAATTAAACCATGACTGGGTCTTAGATTTTTTTTCCTTAGCTTTTTGTTTTTGTGTTAATTTTTTTAATTGGTCCATGGCAAATATGGGCTATAAATCTAGTCTTATTTATAGAGAAAAGACATGATGTGGTAGAATACTTGCATTTATAAAGGATTTTAAGCACAAAAAAATGTTACCTTTTGAGTAGTACATAAAAGTGCATTTCTATCAAGTTTTTATATCATCATTTTGCACTTGAAGTATCAATAACTCCTTAACTAAAACATATTTTATAATAATACATCTAATAATATAAGATACCTTTAATTTGTGGTAAATGTTCATTTTAAGTGCAGGCCTATCACATAAATGAAATGATTGAGTGATGAGTTTAAGAATTGTAATTGAAAGGATAAAGAAATGACTATACTTAGAAAAGAGATAATGGTGCAGACCAAACCAGAATACTGTTCGGTAATTGGGTCATACTTAGAGATATAGATCTCGAATTTAGGTATACTTTATATGAATAGAAAGGTAAAACATAGGTCTATAACTTTCATGAAAGGTTTGGTTTTAAAAAGGTTATTTTCAAGTACAGATTGTAGCAACAATGAAGAAGTCTGAATTTATCCTGCAGCCCAAACACTATTCGATGTTTGGCCTATATCTCGAATTTTAGAAGTCTAAATGACCTCTCTTTTTTTTCCTGAAAAGATGAGACAATTTCCTATAATTTCAAGTGATTTCAATTTTGATGTTATCAATGACATTTTAAGCAGACAATAAAAGATAAGTATTGTCACCAAGTCAATAGTTGGCTACCCACTCATCAATTAGTCATTAAATCAATGGTTTCTAATTTTTTCTTATAAAAGGAGGTATTTGCCATGTATTTTGGCATCTTGGTTTTCATACTCTTTTTGTCATCATACTCTTTTTTTTTTTGTAATGCTTAAGTTTTGCTTTCATTAATATCAAGTTTTTGTATCCCATTTCCTTTCCTTTACTTAGTTAACTTTTATCTTGTTTATATTTTTATTTTGTTTATTTTTTTTTATTATGTTTAGTTAAGTTTATTATGTCAAGGTGAAAAGCTTACACTAATGGTGTAGGAATAAGTATAGTATAAACTCAACATGGACTTTAATGTTTGATACTAACATATTTTGTATTTGTTATCTTATTCATTTTTAATACTTTGCTTGTTAAATAGTTCATCTAGATTTGTTTGTATAATACTTGATAAAATAAATACTTGGCACTCTCATAGCCTATACTGCTATGAAAGGAACTTGATATATTGTTAATATAAGTTATAATCATGAAAGCCTGACAAGATTTATAAGTATTAGCATTAATCAAATAAGATAACTAATGTATCCATATTAACAATTTATAATTTGATTGGAACCAATTGAATAATAAAAGTTTATACTATACTTGTTTGACATACCATTAATGAATCCTCTAACCTTAACATTTGTTGTTATCATTGTTCAATCCTTATGTTAATCTTTTATCTCAAAGTTCTCATCAACTTTTTCTTCTTTATTATTATTGTTGTTGTTGTTGTTGTTATTGTTGATGTTTTTTATTATTGTTGTTGTTGTTTTTTGTAATTTATATAATTAACCTCCTTGTGGTTCGACCCCGATCTTGTCAAGTTATTTATTACTTCGACACTCCTACACTTGAGAGAAGACATCAATCTTTTGATCACGTCAAGTTTTTGACGTCGTTGCTGGGGAGGTAAGTTCTTGTACAAATTATAGTATTTATTTTATTTTTATTTTTTACTTTTCTTGTATATAACTTTGTTTCTTTTCTCTTGTTTCTTCTTTTTTTGTTTTCTTCTTCCTTTTATTTTATTCCTACATGTGCATGAGAGTGTGGTCACGTACATTAAGTGGTAGACTTTGTAGGGTATCCTCATCATTTTCAGAAAATATAGCTGAAGAAGATAATCAATCACTTTTTAATGAGAATAATCATATTAAAACACTTAGAGAACAAATAAATCTTAAAAGAACAAGTGTACCATGATGCATAGTTTTTTCTCCTGATGCATCTCATTTTAATTTTAAGCTAGGCATTATTCAACTTTTACCTTTTTTTCAGGGCTTTGATTTAGAAAATCCATAGTTCATTAAAGGGAATTTAAGGAGGTATGTAATACATATAATGACTTAGATTGTAGCGTGAATACCATCAGATCAAAGCTTTTTTTTTTTCATTAAAAGATAAACTAAAATATGACTACAAAATTTGTGACTAGGATCCATTCGTGCTTAAAATGAAATGCAATAATATTTTTGAAAGAAGTTTTTTCCATCTCATAGAACAAACTCTTTCAAAATAGAAATCATCATTTTCACTCAAAAACTAGGAGAGATATTTTACCAATATTGGGATAGGTATGAAGACTTGCTTAGTACTTATCCTCATTATGGTTTTGAATCATGGAGATTGATTTTATATTTTTATAAAGGGTTATCACTTAGTGATAGATAAATGGTTGAATTGGTGTACAATGAAACTTTTAAAGAGGCTCTAATGTAGCAATAGAGTACTTAGACTTATTTGTTGAAAATGCTCAAAATTGGGATACCACAAGTAATTATAGGGCACAAAGTAAAACTTTTAAACATACCATGATCAATATACCTTTGTTATGTGCTATTAAATGAGTTTCTTTGTATGCTAAATTTTTAAAAGATGCATGCACTATGAAGAAGAAACTAAATGTGAAAAAGAAAGTCTTTTTAGCTGAACAAGTAAATGTCATTTTTCAGAACAATAATAATTTAAAATATAAAAACCCCAGTTATCCTATAATTTCTTGCTTTATTAGAGAACATAAAATTAAAAGAGCCTTACTTGATCTTGGAGCTAGTATGAATTTACTTCTATATTTATTTTTTTAGAGTCTCAATTTAGGTGAGTTAAAACCAACTTTTGTATCTCTTTTACTTACTGATAGATCTGTAAAAGTGCTTAGAGGAATAGTCGAGGATGTGTTCATACAAGTTGATAAATTCATTTATCGTGTGGATTTTATTATCTTCGACGCACAACTTGTTGAAACATGTAATACATTTTCTATTATTTTAGGATGTTTATTTCTTACAACTTCTAATACATTGATTAATTATGAAAATGGAGTGATAAAGTTATCATTTGAAAATATGACATTAGAGATTAATATTTTCAACATTTGCAAGCAACTTAGAGATGATAATAAATTACAAGAAGTAGATTATATTGAGGAATGAGTTTATGATCAACTTGAATCTATTTTAATTAAAATAAGTTGGATGAATATGAAGATTTGCAAATGATTTATTCTTAGAAAGAAATCAAGGATGAAAAAGGCACCGAAAATGTTGAAGCGGATCTTTTGTCAAAAGTGACAACATATTTGATATCTGATATCACACCAATCGATGATTACTTTTTTGATAAATCCTTACTTTTTCTTAGTCCAATGCCTTGGTATGATAAAAGTCTCAATTTTCTTGCTTTAAGATTTTTACCAACTCACTAGAGTACAGAAGACAAAAAGAAAATTTTTTAGTGACGTGCAAAACTTTTATTGTGATGACCCCAACTTATTCAAATATTGTCCAAATCAAATATTTTAAAGATGCATTCCTGACAATAAGGTAAGTAGTGTCATTAAACTTTATCATTCTAAAGCATGTGAGAGTCATTTCTTGTCAAAAAAGATAGTTGTGAAATTTTTTTCAAAATAGATTTTATTGGCTCACCATGTTCAAAAACACGCATGCATTCTGTAAAACTTGTGAAAATTATTAAAAAGTTAATACTAGTTAAAAAGTTTTGTTTTATAATTCTCAACTCCATTTATTCCCTAGAGAGTTAAGATCAAGATGAAGCAGTCCATTTATTGAGAAAACATGTGTATCCTTATAGGGCTTGTGATATTGAGAATCCGAAGAATGACAATGTTTTTAAGATAAATGGACATCGTTTGAAAGTTTACTTTGATAATTTTCCTAGTCAAAATAAATCCACTATTTGAATGATCATATAGATAAAGATTGATTATTTTGTTTTTCTTATATTGTTTTTGAGTTTTTTTTGTGACTTTTGGTTTACTAGTCTTGCTCACCCTAGTTAAATGTCGGATAATGATACTTAGTGACTTTTAAGTTGGTTCTTTCAACTTTCCATGATAATTGATATTTGTGTATATATTTATTCAATTCTTTGTTTCTTCTCTTCTTTTTACATCTCTTTTCCACTTCTCATCTTAAAAAATGAACACCACTCTTGAAAAAATAAAAAAGTATTTTCCCACTTTACCTCAAAATGCGATTACAAAATTTTACCGAGCTAGGTGTGTAAGATTGAGATTGTTAATAAACCATGAAATTCTTGAAGAGATTCACTAGTTAATTGAACCAAAAATCCGATTATCAGGTGAGTCTTCCAATTTTTTCATTTCACACATGCTTAGAATAGGTAAAAGCACTCTTACAAAGAAGTATCGTGCAAAATGTTTGAAAGTCTGTCATCGATGTGCCAGATGAACTTGTAATGCACAATGTCATTTTTTAGGAATGGTATCAATAAACAGTGAAGATAAAATACAATTCATTAAGGATGGCCTGAGTAAGAAGTCTTTAGATAATCTTTTATTAACTATGACGATGTATCCTAATAGAGATGTGCATTATGCAATTCATGATTTAGAGCTTCATTTTCATAAAAAACATGAACGACTTAGTCTTGGAAATCTAACTAAAAAAGATCATATTTGCTAGTTTTTAAGAAAACTAGATGGGAAGTCTGACCCATAGAGGGCGTTTAAGTCATTCTTGGACATAAAACCATAGGAATATATGAGCCACAATTACAACTACTTGTATATATACATGTTTTTTCAAAAATAAATAAATAAAAAGAGAGAGAGTCTATATGTGAGACTTCAGCTGGCCTATATATAAGTAGTATGATTGCCTTTTTAATTTCTCATTTATAAAATCCTATATTCCTTTCTTTCATTTCTACTCAACCCATACCTTCAATAAGTATAGAAGTGTGTAGAAATGACAAGTTTCTCAAGTCATCATATAAAAAATATTTGTGTTTTTCGTGGATCTAGTCTTGGAAAAGAAAAAGGAGTTTTTAAAATTAGCAAATCATTTGGTCAGGTGTTAGCTGAGAGAGATTCATTTAGTGTATGGTGGAGGTAGTCTTAGGTTAATAGGAGGTCTATCAATAGTTGCATTTTTAGAAGGTAGCCAAGTTTTAGGGGTCGTCCCCAAAGCTTTAACACTGGGGGACATCATTGGAAAAATAATTGGAGAGGAACTACAGGTCTCCATAATATTTGCTTGAATGAATGTAATGTTTAACCATGCTAATGCATTCATTGCCTTACTAGGTGGTTTAGGTACATTGGAAGAGATCTTTCATATTTTCTCTTAGGCCTAATTGCATATTCACTATAAATCCACAGGGCTGTACTTAAAAGAAGGCAAAGTTGGACAGATATTGGTTGAGTGTTTATTTGTTTCACATATTTGACATACAATTTTTTCAACATATTTTAACTGACCACTCTTTTTCAATTTTAGTGACTCGACTTTTCTAGCTAAAGATGCAAACTTGGCTTAGAGGTCATGATCTTCCCTAAGGTTATACATACCTCCACTAGATGTATGAGGTTGAGTTTTTTTTGGTGCCTTATAAATACCCGCAATGTTCTAATTTTGAGCATTTTTAGCTAATAAGTCTAAGTACTCCATTACTTCATGAAGGTCTAAGTTCCATTGCACATCAAGTCAATAATTTGTCTATTTTTTTTGTGTTAACCTTTCATAAAAATATGAAACCAATCTCCATATTTAAAAACCATGATGAGGGTAAGTATTCAGCAAGTCTCGATACCTATCCTAACATTGGTAAAATGTTTCTCTTGGTTTTTGAGTGAAAGTGGTGATTTATATTTTAAAAAAGTTTGTTTTGTGAGATGGGAAAAATATTTTTTAAAATTACTGTTGCATTTCATCCCAAGCATGAATGGATCCATGTCTCAAATTTTATAGCCATATTTTAGCCTTTTTTTTAATGAAAAAGGAAAAAGCTTTAATTGATGGTGTTCATGCTATGACACGACAAAAAGATTGATGTCTTCTCCCAAGTGCAGGAGTGTCGAACCACAGGGAGGTTATTATATAAATTGTAAATAACAATAATACAACAACAACAACAACAACAATAATAATAATAGTAATAATACTACTACTACTACTAATAATAATAATAATAGTAATAATAATAATGAGAACTTTGAGATGAAATATTAAAGTAAGGATTAACAATGATAATAACAAATGTCAAGGTTAAAGGTTCCACTAATGGTATGTCAAACAAGTATAGTATAAACTCTTATTGTTCAATTGAAATCTACATATAAAGGAGGTTCCAATCAGATTATGGATTGTTAACATGATTACATTAGTCATCTTATTCAATTAATGCTAATACTTGTAAATTTCATCAAGCATTTATGATTATAACTTATATTAACAACAAATCAAGTTCCTTTCATAGCTCAGGTGTCGGTTATACCATACAGTATGGGCTATGAAAGTGTCAAGCATTTGTTGTACCAATTGTTATACAACATAAATCAAGATTAGTCATTTAACAAGCAAAGTATTAAATAGCTCAGGTGTCGGTTATACAACATTTATGATTGTAAATTTAACAAGCAAAGTATTAGTCATGCTAATACTTGTAAATTTCGTCAAGCATTTATGATTATAACTTATATTAACAACAAATCAAGTTCCTTTCATAGCTCAGGTGTCGGTTATACCATACAGTATGGGCTATGAAAGTGTCAAGCATTTGTTGTACCAATTGTTATACAACATAAATCAAGATTAGTCATTTAACAAGCAAAGTATTAAAGAGTGAACAAGATAACAAATATAAAACATGTTAGTATCAAACATTAAAGTCCATATTAAGTTTATACCATACTTATTCTTACACCATTAGTGTAACCTTTTCACCTTGACATAATTAACTTAACTAGACATAATGGAAGAATGAAAAATAGATAAACAAAATAAGAACATAAATAAGATAAGGCATAAACTTGATATTAATGAAAACAAAGCATAAAGAATACAAAGAGAGAAAACAAGAGCATGATCTTGATCTGGACACCAAGATGCCTAAATGCATGGCAAATGCCTCCTTTTATAGGCCAAAATTGGGAACTATTGATTTGATGACTAATTGATGAGTAGGTAGTCAATCCTTGACTTGGTGACAATCCTTATTTTCTCTTGTCTGCCCAAAACATCATTGATGACGTCAACATTAGAGCCACTTGAAACATCAAAGTTCTAGGAAATTGTCTCAGCTTTCTTGTGTAAAAAATTCAGCTCATTTCGACTTCTAGAACTACAGATATGGCCAAAATACTGAACAGTGCTCAGGTTGGAGGACAGATTCGGGCTTCTTTGTTGTTACAATAATTTGGACTTGAAAATGACCTTTTCAGATCTTGGGCTCCATATGAAAGTTGTAGGCCTATGTCTTACCTTTCCATCTATATAAAGTAGACCTAAATCTGAGATCTATAGCTCCAGATATGAACCAATTACCGAACAGTGTTTTGGTTTGGATTGCACCGACATCTCTTTTCTAAGTTTGATCATCTCTTTGCCTTTGCAATTAAAGTTCTTAAAGTCATCAATCAATCCTTTCCTTTATGTGATAGGTCTACATTTAAAATGGACATTTACCATAAATTAAAGGTATCTTATATTATTAGATAGATTATTATAAAACGTACTTTAGTTAAGGAGTTATTGATACTTCAGGTGCAAAATGGTGATATAAAACCATGATAAAAATGCTTTTTTGAGTACTAATCATGCTACAATTTAAATCATTATATATGTTGCAGACCTCCTCAAATTCTCTTAAATGCAAGTATGGATTTTCCAAATCTAAGACATGAAAAGAAGGTAAAAGTTGAATAATGCCTAACTTAAAATTGAAATGAGATGCATGAAAAGGGAAAACTATATATGATAGTGCACTTGTTCTTGTGAGATTCATATGGTTTCTAAGTGACTTAACACGGTTATTCTCATTACTCTCATTATAAAGTGATTGATTATCTTTTACAGTTATATTTTCTAAAAATGATGAGGATACTCTATAAAGTTTACTATTTAATGTACATGACCGCACTCTCATGCATGTATAGAAATAGAATAAAAAGAAGAAAAAAATAAAATAAGAAATAAGAGACAAGAAACAATGTTATGTACCATAAAAATAAAAAGAAAAAAGAAAATAAATAGTATAATTTGTATAAGAACTTACCTCCTCGGAAATGATGTCAAAAACTTGACATGACCAAAAGACTAATATTTTCTCCCAAGTGTAGGAGTGTTGAAGTAATAAATAACCCGGCAAGACCGGGTTCGAACCATATGGAGGTTAATTATATAAATTATAGATAACAATAATACAATAACAACAATAGTGACAATAATAACAATAATAATAAAAATAATAGTAGTAGTAGTAATACTAATAATAATAATAATAAAAAAAAGAAGAAAACAAAATGTTGATGAGAACTTTGAAATGGAAGATTAACTTAAGAATTAAATAATGATAACAATAAATGTCAAGGTTAGAGGATTCATTAGTGGTATGTTAAAAAGTATAGTATAAACTCTTATTACTCATTTGAAAACCATATTCAAAGGAGGTTTCAATCAGATTATAAATTATTAACATGATTACATTAGTTATCTTATTCGATTAATGTTAATACTTGTAAATTGCATCAAACATTCTTGATTATAACGTATGTTAACAACAAATTAAGTTCTTTTCATAGCTCAAGTATCAATTATACCATATAGTATGGGCTATAAAAGTGCAAGCATTTGTTATACCATATAAAAAATTGAGTTTATATTATACTTATTCTTACACCATTAGTGTAACCTTTTCACCTTGACATAATAAACTTAGCTAAATATAATAAAAGAAAGAAAAATAAGTAAACAAAATAAGATAAAAGTTAACTATGTAAAGGAAAGGAAATGAAAGACATAAACATGATATCAATGAAAGCAAAACATAAGCAATACAAAAAATACAAAGAGAGAAGATAAAAGCATGATCTTGATCTGGAAACCAAGATGCCTAAATGCATGGCAAATGTCTTCTTTTATAGGCCAAAATTAGGAACTATTGATTTAATAACTAATTGATAAGTGGGTGACCAACTCTTGACTTAGAGACAATCCTTATATTTTTTTATCTGCCCAAAGCCTCATTGATAATATCAGAATTGGAATCATTTGAACATGAAAGTTATAGGAAATTGTCTGAGCTATTCAGGAAAAAAAATGGAGGTCATTTAGACTTTTAGAACTCCAGATATGGGCCAAACACTGAATAGTACAAGGGTTGTAGGATAGATTCGTACTTTTTTTGCTGTTGCTACAATTTGAACTTGAAAATGACCTTTTTAAATCTTGACTTTATGTAAAAGTTGTAGGCCTATATCTTATCTTTCCATCCATATAAAGTAGATTTAAATCCAAGATCTATAGCTCCAAATATGACCCAATTATAAATAGTATTTCGGTTTGGACTATACCAACATTTCTTTTCTAAGGTTGACCATCTCTTTGTACTTTCAATTTTAGTTCTTAAACTCATCAATCAATCTTTTTATTTATGTGATAGGCCTATATTTAAAATAAATATTTACCGTAAATTAAATGTATCTTATATTATTGATATGTTAGTATAAAAAAATGCTTTAGTTGAGGGGTTATTGATACTTCAAGTATAAAATGATGATATAAAACCTTGATAAAAATGCACTTTTAAGTACTAATCAGAGGTTAACAATATAAATTATAAATAACAACAACAACAACAATAATACTAATAATGGTAATAATAAAATAAAGAGAGCATTGACATATGATATTGATATAAAATTTAAACAATGATAATGATATAAAGTTTAAACAATGATAAAAATAATTATCAAGGTTAGAGGATCTATTAATGATATTTCAAAAAAATATTGTATAAAGTTTTATTATTCAATTGGAAACAACACATAGAGAAAGTTCCAATTGGATTATAAATTGTTAACATGATTACATTAGTTATCTTATTTCAATAATGTTAATACTTGTAAATCTCGTCAAGCATTCATGATTATAACTTATGTTAACAACAAATCAAGTTCATTTCATAACACAGGTGTCGGTTATACCATACAGTTTAGGCTATGAAAGTTCCAAGTTTTTGTTGTACCAAGGGTTAAACAATATAAATCTAGATTAACCATTTAATAAGCAACATATTAAGAATGAATAAGATAACAGATACAAAACATGTTAGTATCAAACATTAAGGTCTATGTTGAGTTTATACTATACTTTTTCTTACACTATTAGTGTAACCTTTTCACCTTGACATAATAAAGTTAACTAAACATAGTAAAAGAGAAAAACATAAATAAATAAGATAAGAATATAAATAAAATAAAAGTTAACTAAGTAAAGAAAATGAAATGAGAAGCATAAATAAGAGACTAATATAAGCAAAATTTAAGCATTACAATAAAAAGAGAGCAAGAACATGATCTTGATTTGAAAACCAAGATGTCTAAATACATGACAAATGCCTCCCTTTATAGGCTAAAATTGAGAACTATTGATTTGTTGACTAATTGTTGAGTGGGTAGCCAACTCTTGACTTGGTGACAATCCTTATCTTTTTATTTGCCAAAAACATCTTTGCTAACATTAAAATTTGAACTGACTTGGATCATGAAAGTTCTAAAAAATCATCTCATCTTTTCAACACAAAAAAAAAAGTTAAGATCATTTGAACTTCTAAAACTCAAGATATGGGCCGAACATTGAATAATGTTTAGGTTGTAAGATAGATTCTAACTTCTCTTTTGATGCTAAGATTTTGATTTCCAAACAGTAGAATTAGTTTTGAAAAATCATGAATATTTTAGGTCTATGTCTTACATTTCCATCCATATAGAGCAGACCCAAATCTAAGTTTTACAACTCCAAATATGACTCAATGAATGAACATTATTATAGTTTAGGCTAAACCAGCATCTCTTTTTTAAGTTTAACTCTCTCTTTGCTTTCTAAATTTCAGTAGTTGAACTCATCAATTAATCTATTGATTTATATGATAGACCTGCATTTAAGATGAATATTTACTATAAATTAAAAGTATCTTATAGTATCAAACTTGTTGTTATAAAACATGCTTTAGTTAAGGATTTATTGATACTTCAAGTGCAAAATATAGATAAAAAACCTTGATAAAATTACACTTTTAAGTACTAATCAAGAAGTAAGCACATTGACACAATATTTCATTACCTAATAGATTGCATTACAGATAAGAAAATCAGTCAAGTATGTTAAGACATAAGACCAAGTCAAGGATATCTTCACAAAACCACTAAAAAATGATGTTTTTATCAAAATAAGAGAAATGCTAGGAGTTATAAAGAATCAAGTTTAAAAAGGGATAATGAAAATTAAACTTAATTTCTAGTTTTTCTGAAGAACAGAGGAACCAGTCTGCTAGTTGGGAACTAATTGACTAATTGAATTAAATAAATTGGTCGTCTGATTAAGAAACGGTCGACTAGTAAGTAAAATATAATTTTTATTGAAATTAAAACTTCATTGTATTAGTTTAATTCCTTGATTATTTAGAAATTTATACCTATAAAAAAGTTTGCAATTCAACATTATTAAGTACTAAATAAAGAGAGAGAATAATTAAAAGAGTTTAGAGAAAAATACTTAATAAAAGTATACTTTCCTTATAATTTTCTTTCTTTTCTTGAGCTTTTAATTTTTTATTACTGTTTTTTTATCTTATATCATACCTTTTTTTTTCCCAACAATTAGAGTGTTTTTAAGAATTACCATTGTTAATTTATGTGATTCAAAACAGAGCTTTTTAAGGAGTTTTACAAACATTATTTTAATTTTAATTTCTTTCTTTATATTTTTCACATAAATTTAGTTAAATATCAATGAACATATTTCTTACACCTAGCATCACATTAAATGGATCGTGACAAGGGGAGAAAGACAGAAACTCATAACAAGATTTGTAAAATGGAAAAAAAATGAGAAGAAAAGAAAAAAGCCCTATTAAAAGGATTTCACGTTGCCTCGGACTCAAGTTGAAAACCAAAAACATTGACCTTCTGGATAAATCTGATATCCAGTCATCGTAGTAATATTCTGCTAATAGGTGCACTCATAGACTTCTGAAAATCCTAGCCATAGCATGTCAAAATCATTCCACAACGCATCAATATGCTGAAAAATAAAATCAATTGGGAACGTGAGGACCTCGTTAGAGAAAAAATAGAAAAAAGAAAAGAAAAGGCATTTTGAAAACCATTGCCTCCGGTTTTAAAGAAAGGCACCATGTGTTTTTAATAATCTATTCCAGACTTAGAATTCAACATCAAATGATGCTATATACAGGGTAATAGTTAGTTCGTTTTACAAACCATTCGATACTTGTAAAGGAAAAAGGAAGAAGACTCAGAGTATAGGAAACCGGCTGAGGGTTTGATCTTGATTTTCTGCAGCCCACGCACGCATAGCATTGTTGTTTCTAGAATGCTAATAGTCATGAACTTTGTTAGGATTGTAGCAGCATACAGTGTTGTTGAAGCATCTTTGAGTCAAACTCTGTTTTCGGCGTTTCTCATGTGCAATAGCACCCCCTTGTCAAGGTAACAATCTTTACAAGGATTTTATCAATAAACATGTGGTCACGTCTTCCAGCTCTAATTTGCTTTCCCATTTTCAAGTGGTAGAGAATTTATTTGTATAAAATTCATAAGGGGACTCAAATTATTTTAAATCATGATCCTCTCCATTCATATCCGTCCATGAATGGAGGGCAGAAACTACAGTGAAAAAAAATGCTTAAAATACAAGCCACGTATTGTATACTACACTGTTCAGCTCATGAGCCAACTCTCCCCTAGCTCCCCCACAAGCATAAATTATTTATCTCTGAGAATAAGGTCCTCGCAGAATGATCTATCTTTTCCTAATCCACATAAATAAAACAGAAGCAGAAATTGACCTTGGAACACGACTAACGCAACAGAACCAAGAGCTGTAGGAACATAGAGGGAGTACATAATTGGGGCTAAGCAATGACAGTAGCAATCTATTGATCATTATGGTTTTATTAGGAATCACACGGAGCTGACCTCTTTATTCTCCAGAACTCCATCAGCATAATTCCCATTATCCAAAAACTGGGTTGCTGGTCCTTCCACTTTCTTTTCTCCAGAGATACACTCCGTTTTGTCTTCAATGACATCTTTATCACTCATAAAGCTAGGCTGATTTGTTGACGATAAGAGCCTAGCCCACATCCTATCTGTTATAACCACCTTGTTCTGTTTTTCAATGATTCGCTGCAGGCCAACATCCAGTAATAGGCCCAACATCATGGAACATTCACATTTCACTTAAATAGAGAAAGACAAATATAGAAGATAAATGCAATGGAAACAACACCAAACACTAACACACACACACACAAACAGCAGCAGCAGCAGATAAAGACAAGGAAGCTAAAGACTTGGGCAGGGAGGATCTATGTTTGAATGACAGAAAAAAGACAAAAGGTATAAGATCGGTGATGAAGAGCGGATGTAAAATGTGAACACCGAAAGGACATCAGTGCCATATAAGAAATAATAACTTCACAAAATTTCATAATTCTAATGAATCGATTCTCTCTAGACAAACAAAAATGATCCCACCAATAAGAAGACATTTCTATTATATGCAAGTGAAAAACTCACATAGAAGGGTATGTATGTTTGCCTTCCATTAACGAGACCACTAGTAAAGCCTGTATAACCAGCCATTGCTCCATGCACAGCACTTTGAGCCAGAAGTGTGCAGTACACATTGTCAGATGCATTGCTAGGTACGGCACGGATCATATATGTAGGATCTGCCGGTGAAAACAATTTTACAGGATCTCATCACAAAGTGTAAATCTAACCTGTATATTTAAGGTTTATAGCCAGAAAGCTGTAAAGAACTTGTTTTGAATCCAAAAGGCTTAATTAAAAATTAAATACATCTTTTAAAATTTGTAATTCTAACCTATATATTTAAGGTTTATAGCCATTGTCTTCTGCCTTGAAAAATAGTCCTGCAGTAACGGAAAGAAACAAGTTAGTTTACTAGAGTATATTTCATATTTCACTTGTATTACTAAATACGAATTGATGGAAAAAGCAAGTGTCAGTCCATGTAATATGTTATGACATCTTGCTGGATAATATATGATGTTTGAGGTAGAGTTTGTGTTAGATTCAATACCTTGATTCCCTGTGAAATCCACAACCCAACATCTTGAAGAAGCTTGTTTCCCGAAGCATCTTGTTGGTTCCTTGATTGCATGCTTTCAGAAAGCAGCTCCTGTCCAGCACCTTCGGCTATCACAATAACCATGTGCCCATTTTCTTTCAGTTGTTTCTCTATGTATTCAAAAAGCCCACCTTTCCCGTCTAGATAAAAGGGTGACTCTGGAATCAGGCAACAATCCACATCTCGGCTAGCAAGAGTAGCATGCATTGCAATAAACCCTGCACATCAAATTCAAAAAGGATTCCTAAATGAAAAGGAAAGGCATAACAGCCTGTGCATGAACTTAATTAATTTTTTGGTAAACTATATTTTTTTTCCTTGTAGATCCATAGTTTAAAATCTTCCAATATTATCCCCATAATTATTACAAGTTTCAATTTTTCCCTATACTACTACATAACTAACAAAAAGCTCGTTGTTTCACATTTTATTTCTTACTTTTCTCTCATATTTCTTACTCTTAGGTTCTGGATTGAAAAAATGACGATGTTAGAAATTTTAAATCGTTGAAACAGAAAGTGATGATCAATGGCTAACGAGATCGTATAGAAATTGCATGACCAAATAATGAAAACAATTACATAGGACCTGCATTTCCCAGCCATGCAGCTTTGAAGACAGAGCTACATGCACCTTTTCTGGTAACTCCCACCTAGGATACATGTAACTCTGTAGAGGGGACATGTTGAGGTGTGAAATGGACAAAGGCAAGAGGGAAGACTTCTAGGAATAATGTTTAACTATACAGTTTTATATGATTATATATATAGACACACACACCCGAATGCAACGCGAGGCATAAAGGTTTTTCATTAAATACATCGAATACAGATACAGAAGAATATTAATGAATTATTTACTTTAAAAGAAATCATTGGATTTTACCTTATTAGATTGTTGAATTTTTATTTTAAATGAGAACAAACACTGAGATCGTGACATTAGAACTAAAAAAATAGCTAATGTATAAACGAAAGATAATCAGAACATTGAAAGGGGATTTTGGGTATCCATGAAGGGTCTCTAGCAGAAAGTGTGTGGAGTTTCTGTCATTTTGTCAGCTTGAGAATAGTATTTTGGGTTGTGTTTCCTGTTCCTATTGGATTTAAGTTTATTATTTTGTGGTTTGGGTTCCTATTCATAGCAAGCACCCTTGTCAAGCATTCCAAGTCAAGTAATATATATGGATTGGTTTAAATAAACTAATTTCTTAAGATAGCTTCTTTGTGGTTCTTTGTTCCTGTTTCCCTTAATGAATCATAAGAATCCAGAATTCCTTTTCTTTTACCTGCCACGACTTGAGTCAATGTATATGACGCTGGAAACCTCTTTGTAATTGACCATAAATTTCAATATTGTTTGCATACAGTACATTAAGACTTGTAGTAAGAAAACAGATGATTTCAGGATAAGAATCGAGGCATACCACTGTAGCGGCCCATCAACTTCACAAGACCAATGCCATTCTCTACACTCTCAGCCTCGACATGTGCTGCATTGATAGCACGCTGGGCCTCCTCAACAGCAGTGTCAAAACCGAAGGACTTGTCAATAACCTGCCATGTATAAAACGAAATCTACAGTGTCTTATTTTTCAATATAATGGCTGAAGCATTGCAGCTTTGTGGTAGATGATACATCGTATAGCTAACAATAACCAAAAAAGGTACCGGAATGTCGTTATCAATGGTTTTGGGAATTCCAGCAACTACGACTTTGAGACCTCGCCTTCTAATTTCCTGCGAGGTTGAAGAATTAAAATTTATGGGAATATTAGGCAGAATGAGTCATGGTTTCACAAGCTAATTTTCCTGATTTCGCTTATTTATCTTTATACTTCTACACTTGATTTTCCTACCTTCCTTTTCTTTTCTTATATTTCACTCCAGATCAACCAGGTCCGCAAAACAACCAAAGCAATGGACTATGCTTTTATGCATCAATGTCCAAGAGCAACTAAAGCCCAGTCCTCAGGTGGTATAAAAGCATATTACCTCAAATATCACCGATGCCCCTTTCTGAGTTCCATCTCCTCCAATAATATAAACCTGGTTAGTGAGAAAACTTTGGATAAATTTTTGTTCTTTGGAAGGGTAAATTACTCCTCACTAGGGACAAATTGGCTAGCAAATTATGTCTTCCACCCACCTGATTGATGCCCCTATCCTGAATGCTGTCAACAATTTTTAAAGTATCATGGCCACCTCGTGATGTCCCAAGGATGGTTCCACCACGTTTATGAATGTCATTCACGACCTTAGGCGTCAGAGCAATGGTGTTTCGAGCATAGAAACCCCTGTATCCACCCTGTAGATTCCATTACATTGTAAGTTTATGATCCATGGGTTATGGAATTCATTTGAGTAAAGAAATAAAACTGAAAGCGAAAGAGAGATAAGGAGAAGTTGAAAAGTAATATAGGTGGACGTAAAATGGAATACAGATCATAACAATAACTCACATCTATGCCCAGCACTGTTGTCACACCATACATATGGTACAAGCTGTACACTATTTCTCTAATTACAGTGTTGAGTCCTGGGCACAGACCCCCACATGTGACTATGCAAGCATGAACTTCATCGGAATCAAAATAGACCTGAGAAATATCCAAGACGTGTGTAAATGGAGAGGCACATGTTGTTTCAACACTCAACAGAATGATAGCCATAAAAAACACCTTTTGACGGGGTCCGGCGCGACGGAAATGTATCCCTCTGGGACTATCCTTGTGAACCACAATCTAAAAAAGATAGGAAAACAAAATTAAACTATACAAGTAGATAAAACTCTATAAGCTATCTGACCATTCATTTCCCTGCATTTCACTCCAGAAACCCTTGCAATTTAAGAGGGAAATTGCTTTCTGGATTAATGGAAACTACTCAAGTCTGTGTCTATTTAAGTGATTAGTAAATTGTTCATGAAAAGGGTTACCTTTTGTGGAACAGAATCATCCACATGGACAAAATATTGCCTGCCCAAAAAATTAATAACAATAATTATTGCTAAATTAATAGCTTTTGAAAATAATTTTTTTTTTAAAATAATTTTAAAATGGAAAAACAAACAGCTCTAAATCGATTAACCTCCCTCCAAGATCGGATGTTATTTCATAGTCAGCAAAAGAAAAATAAAATTATACAAATGAATCAAATTACTTGACAACGGAGAAAGCAGGATTGTCCTGTAGAGGATTGGAATAAGTCTGCACCCAAATAAATAAATTTTAATAATAATAAAGAGTATAGGAGGGTTGACGATTCCAGTTAGATTGATGAACAACGAAAACGTACAGAAAGATCGGGAATGTAATCGGTGAAATGAGGAACGTCTTCAAGAACATAACCAAAATCACCGGTGATGATCTTGGGCTTGGAGACGTCATTGGATGCCATGGCGAATGTTGTTGAATATGATGAGGATCGAAAGGGACGGGAACCAATGAAAGTGAGCGAAGATAATTTCCTAGAACTCGAAGCTTCGAGAAACCGTGAAAGGAGAGCTGATGATGATAATGAGGAAATAGACGATGATTTAGGAGCGAAAATCGAATCCATGCAATGACTGAGAAACCCAACCGGTAAGTAAATACAAGGCATCAGGAATTAGACAAAAATCGCCCATACTTATTATAGCACAGACATCGCTGACCTCCGTTTTCTTGAGGTTCTTATTTTGGGCAACGATGTTGCTGGTTTTTTAACCAAACAAATGTCTTTCCTTATCTTTTATAAACAAACAGGTGCCAAGATCACGGGAAGAAGCAGCAGCAGACAGCTAAAAGGAGCGAGGAAGAAAAAAGAGAAATATTTTGGATAAATGTAGCAATTAACATATAAAATAAAAAGAGATTGTGAATTAATGTTATATAATATTTAATTAATATTCTGATTTAGAATAATGACATATAAGTAGATAACATCAATTAAAATTTTATCGTGTATTCCGGCATTTAAAGATGACAAGAACCAGGGTGCTCATCTCACTGGCCGCAAGGTTCTCAAAATATCATTTCTCCATGGTATTTGGATACTCAAGCAGAACATACATGATCCGCCATTGCTTAAAAAATGGCATGAGAGCCCAGTGAAAAGGGCGGAGTTCCTCAATAATACCATGCAGTTCCCTAGCTCTTGATAGGGAAGCTATACTAGTTCAGTACCACTTCTACCGCTTCTGGATCAACAACTGACTCAACCGTATCTATTAATTCATTACCTGTCCTTTCTTTATTGTTAAAAAGAAGAAGAAGAAGAAAGTTATGCCGGTACTGATGCCACCACTGGAGCTTTGCCTCCTCCACTACTGGAGGTATCCAGGATAAGCTACTGAAGCCTATACTCATGCTACCATAATGAAGGCACGACTGCTAAAGAATCTGCCACCATAATGAAGGCTTAGATTGCGTTGTAGAAGATGAATAGGAGATGGGTTTGCGTTATGAACACTTGTAGAATGTGGAGGCTACTGGTACGGTGGTGAAGAAGTTTTTTTTAAACAAAAAAAAATTATTATTTTTCCGTGGTTGTCCGTGCTTCTTTTTAAAATAATGGGAAAGAATAACTGACGCTTTTGGAATTTAACTGAAACAGTGTCTTTTTTATAAAAGATAGTTTAATCGGTGAGTAGTTAAATTATTATAAATTTGAGTTCTTGTTTAATTTAAGAATTATATAATTATTAATTTTAGAAACTATAACATCAATTGAGATATATATATATATATAAATTAATTTAAATATTTATATTAATAAAAAAAAAATTAAAATAATTTTTATTAATATAACATTACATCTTAATTTGTCTTGAAAAGTTATAGTATTTTTAAAATATAACGTGATTAAATATTATATCTTTAAAATGCAATTTTTTTGGATAATATTATATTTTTTAAAATACAATAATTTGTAATTATCTTATATTAAGTTATTTTGCGTTTAAAATGTAATATGTTTAGATATTATATTACTAAAACACAATATCTCTTGATTTGTCTCATGTTAAGCTATCATATTTTTAAAATATAACATTTCTATATATTATATGATTGAAATGTGATATTCTTTTAATAATATTGTATTTTTAAAATGTAATTTTTTTTATTTATCTATTAAAATGTGACATGTTTAGATATTATATTACTAAAATGTAATATCTCTTGATTTATCTCGTGTTAAGTCATCGGTATTTTAAAATATCACATGTTTAAATTATAATGTTTATGAAAAACGGATTCTAGTAAGTACTGCTCTTCGTAAGTGTGGCAATATAATATATTATCTCCTTAAAATNGGATTCTAGTAAGTACTGCTCTTCGTGGCAATATAATATATTATCTCCTTAAAATTCTAGATTTACTATGCTAATTTTTTTTACAGAAAAATCCTAATATTTTTAGAATGTTGATTCAAGGTTATGTATAATATATGGAATATTCATCAAATTAATTGAAGTGATATGCTATCTTTCCTCATTTGGCAACACATCCATAGTTTCCCCCTTTAAATTCTAATTTTCTTCATTTTATGTACCGATCATTTTCATTTACGTCATCTTATTTGCTAGCACTACTTAAGGAGTCTAAATCAAGGAAGTTGATGGAGCTAGAAGGCGTCCAAAGACCATGCTGCAACAACGTTACATCATGCCATTCTATTATATTTTTAATTTGTTATTTTTTAAAATATTTTTATTTAAAAATATATTAAAATTATATAATTTTAAAATAAAATTAAAAAACCATGTGAGGCGAATTTTTTTTATAAAGATAATCTTGTAGTTTTAATTTGGGTAATCGATCTTGTATGGTTCGAGTCCACAGCAAGAGGAGGTCTCTATTCATGAGCGAGCCAATTTTCTATTAATTTTGACTTTTTTAAAGGAAGTAATGACATGTGTTTGATTTTTATTAATTATAATTTTAGATAAAAGAATTGATTGGAACCTTGAAAACAATATTCTAGCAATAACTATATTTCTCTTGCCCTTCTCGAAGAGTCCTCTCCGACCACTGGATCTCCTCATTTTTAACCCTTATGACTCCGAACATACCTGTATGGCTTATGTTCAGTGGCGTTTTGATTGGCTTGATCTTCTTGCACTTCGTTCCCATGCCAACTATTCACCGGTCCCTCCTACGTTGCCTATTCTAATTCCCTTGTTTCACACGTCTTCCAATGAACTATTCTAGATTGATACATGTTTTCCTTTTATTTTCCAGAAATATTATATGGGTTGGCGTTTCACGTTGTGTCGAGGGTTGCGAAACGTTCAAATGTCATTACAAAAGCATCCGTGACGACACGAAGAGAAGCGGAGTTAGAAAAACAATATAGAAAGCAAATTAAACAAATGTAACATTTTTTTAGAATTGTACTACTTGTATTTCACGTGTAATTGTTAGGCTATTATTGATTTATGACTTGGATTTGTTTATTATTAATCCTCAATAACAATTAAAAAAAATTAAGTTGTTTATTAAAAACAAGTGATTAAAAAAATTGATACAATTAAAAAATTGATATCTTCTTTTAAATATAGAAGTATCAAAATAATAACTAATCCGGTAAAACTGAGTTTAAACAACAAGGAAGTTAACTATATGAATTATAGATATTAATAATAACAAGAAAAAAAAGAAGAAGAAGTTAAAGAAGACTTTAAAATATAAGATTAACGTGAGAATTAAAAAATAATAAAAACAAATATCAATATTAGAAAATCTACTAATAATATTTCAAACAAGTATAATATAAACTATCTTACTTACTTAACTAGAAACTACACACAAAATAGATACCAATCGAACAATTTGTCATTAATAGCTCATTATAAATTATTATCATGATTATATTAATAATCTTATTTAAGTAACATCAAACTTTTAAATATTTATAAAAATTCATGTTGCTAACTTATGTTAACAACAAATCAAGTTCTTTTCATAATACATATGTAGGTTATACCATAGGTTGAGTTATGAAAGTACTAAGTATTTGTTGTACCAGGTGTTACACAATACAAATCTAGATTAACCATTTAACAAGCAAGGTATTAAAAATTAATAAGATAAAAATGATAAAACATGTTAATGGCAAGTTCTTTAGGATATAAACATTGAAGTCCATATTAAGTCTATATTATACTTATTCTTACATCATTAGTGTAACATTTTCACCTTAATAAAGTTATATAAATATAATGAAGAAGTGTAACATAAATAAACAAGATAAGAACATAAATGAGATATAAGTTAACTAGGTAAAGGAAAGGAAATGAAAAGTATAAACAAAAGATTAATAAAAACAAAACTTAAGCATTACAAAAATATTAAGAAAGAGAGCAAGAACATGATCTTGATCTTAAAACTAAGATACCTAAATGCATGATAAATACCTCTTTTTATAGGTCAAAATTTAGAATTATTAATTTGATGACTAATTGTTGAATGAATGGTCACCTTTTGACTTTGTGACAATTCTTATCTTCTAGTACAAATAAAATGTTATTGATAACATCTGAATTTGAACAAACAGTCTTCATAAAAGTTTTAGAAAATTATCTCAGCTTTCTAACAAAAAAAATTGATGTATTTGAACTTCTAGAACTTGAGATATAGGTCAAACACTTAACAATGTTTGGAATGCAGGACAGATTTTAACTTCTCTGTTGTTACTACAATGTAAACTTCAAAATGATCTTTTTGAATCTTAAACTCTTCATAAAATTTTTAAGTCTCTATCTTAGCTTTCCATCCATATATATTAGATTTAAATTCAAGTTCTACATCTTCATTTATGATCCAATAACCAAATGGTATTCTAGTTTGAATTCAACCAACATATCTTTCCTAAGCTTAGTGATTAGTACTTAAAAATATATTTTTATCAAGGTTTTATATCATCATTTTGCACTTGAAGTATCAATAACTCTTTAAACTAAGACATGTTTTATAATAACATATCTAATAATATAAGATACCTTTAATTTGTGGTAAATGTTCATTTTAAATATAGGTCTATCACATAAATAAAAGGACTAATTGATGAGTTTAAGAACTGAAATTGAAAGGATAAAAAGATGGTCAAACTTAGAAAAGAGATGTTGGTGCAGTCCAAATCAGAATACTATTCGGTAATCGGGTTATATCTAGAGTTGTAGATCTTGGATGTAGGTCTACTTTATATGGATGGAAAGGTAAAATATAGGCCTACAACTTCCATATGAAACCCCAGATTTTAAAAAGGCTATTTTCAAATCCAAATTATAGCAACAACAAAAAAGTCTAAATCTGTCTTGCAACCTGAATACTATTCAGTGTTTGACCCATATATGGTGTTCTAAAAATCCAAATGACCTCCATTTTGTTTCCAGAAAAGCTTAGACAATTTCTTACAATTTCATGTTTTCAAGTGGTTCCAATTCTGATGTTATCAATGATGTTTTAGGCAGACAAGAGAAGATAAGAATTATCACCAAGTCAAGAGTTGGCCACCCCCTCATCAATTAGTCATTAAATCAATAGTTTTCAATTTTGGCTTATAAAGAAGGCATTTTCCATGCATTTAGGCGTCTTGGTCTCCAAATCAAGATCATGCTTTTTCTTTTTCTCTTTATATTTTTGTAATGCTTAAGTTTTATTTTCATTAATATCTTGTTTATTGACACGACTAAAAGATTAATATCTTCTCCCAAGTGCAAGAGTGTTGAAGTAATAAATAACCCGACAAGACCAAGGTCGAACCACAGGGAGGTTAATTGTACAAATTATAAATAATAATAATACAACAACAAGAATAATAACAACAACAACAATAATAATAGTAATAATAATAATAATAATAATAATAATAATAGCAATAGTAATAATAATAATAAGAACAACAACAATAATAAAGAAGAAGAAAAAAAATTGATGAGAACTTTGAGATGAAAAATTAAAGTAAGGATTAAACAACGATGACAAACAATATCAAGGTTAGAGGATCCACTAATGGTATGTCAAACAAGTATAGTATAAACTCTTGTTATTCAATTGAAAACCACACACAAAGGAGGTTCCAATCAGATTATAGATTGTTAACATGATTACATTAGTCATCTTATTCAATTAATGCTAATACTTGTAAATTTTGTCAAGCATTCATGATTATAACTTATGTTAACAACAAAATCAAGTTCCTTTCATAGCTCAAGTGTCGGTTATATCATACAGTATGAACTATGAAAGTGTCAAACATTTGTTGTACCAAGTGTTATACAACATAAATCAAAATTAGTCATTTAACTAGTATTAAAGAGTGAACAAGATAACAAATATAAAACATGTTAATATCAAACATTAAAGTTCATATTAAGTTTATACTATACTTATTCTTACACCATTAGTGTAACCTTTTCACCTTGACGTAATAAACTTAGCTAGACATAATGAAAGAAAGAAAAATAGATAAACAAAATAAGAATATAAATAAGATAAGAGTTAATAAAGCAAAGAAAAGGAATTGAAAGGCATAAACTTGATATTAATGAAAGCAAAGCATAAGCAATACAAAAAATACAAAGAGAAAAAGCAAGAGCATGATCTTGATCTGGAAACCAAGATGCTTAAATGCATGACAAATGCCTCCTTTTATAGGCCAAAATTGGGAACTATTGATTTGATGACTAATTGATAAGTGGTCAACTCTTGACTTTATGACAATCCTTATCTTCTCTTGTCTGCCCAAAACGTCGTTGATAATATCAAAATTGGAGCCACTTGAAAACATGAAAGTTGTAGGAAAGTGTCTCATCTTTCTTGTGTAAAAAATTCAACTCATTTTGACTTCTAAAACTCCAAATATGGCTAAAATACTGAACACTACTCGGGCTGGAGGACAGATTCAGACTTTTTTATTGTTGCAACAATTTGGACTTGAAAATGGTCTTTTTAGATCTTAGGCTCCATATGAAAGTTGTAGGTCTATATCTTATCTTTCCATCCATTCAAAGTAGACCTAAATTTGACATCTATAACTCTAGATATGACCCAATTACCAAACAGTATTCCAATTTGGATTGCACTGACATCTCTTTTCTAAGTTTGGCCATCTCTTTATCCTTTCAATTTCAGTTCTTAAATTCATCAATCAATCCTTTTATTTATATGATAGGCTTGCATTTAAAATAAACATTTACCACAAATTAAAGGTATCTTATATTATTAGATATATTATTATAAAACATGCTTTAGTTAAGGAATTATTGATACTTCAAGTGCAAAATGATGTTATAAAACCTTGATAAAAATACACTTTTAAGTACCAATCACACCCCCTAACTAGCTTATTACTAGTCACTAGTAATCAAAGCGTTAAAATAGAAAAACAATTTGCAAATTTCACAAAGTAAGGTATTCATCATTTAACTTCCATTAATCTATCAAAATAAACAAACTCTCGTTAAATTTATATACCTGCTCAATACCTCTTAACAAGATATTCATAAACCTTTCTTTTGTGCTTAATGTATCAACACATAATTATGGGGCTTTTCTCGAAAGAAAACAAAATTTTTGTTCTAATGTTTAAGGTTAACTTCCTTAGGTTGGGATTATTATTTTTGTCTTTTTTTTTAATATATATATATATAATTTAAAACATCATGCATCTTTAACCCATGTAATGAGCTTTCAGCTAATGACTCCCAAACTAGTTGGTCTTAGGGCATTAAGTGTTAAGACACCCGTACGAGCTTAGTAACTCAGGTCGCAGATACTGATATGTAGATAGTGCAATGTTTGATTCCCTTAAGCTTTTCTCCTCAACCCATGTAACAAGCATTGAGCCAATAGCTCTTAAGTCAGTTAACTTTAGGGTATTAGGTGTTAAAACACCCGTTCGGGCTTAATTGCTTAGGTTAGGGAGGCTACAAAACCAAACTTATCTACATTTTTATTATTATATATATATATGTATTTTAATGATAGAATATCCCTTTCCCCTAGTTGTTACCTTTAACAAAAGAACATAAATAATCTAATAATCTAATATGCAACCCACAATCATATGTTAAAGCGTGTGTATGTAAATTAAGGTTTAAAAATACATGTTAAATAAGTATATGAGCAGAATTAAGTAATAACAATGCGAGAGTTTGTAAATCTGAATATTTCAAGAAGTATTATGATATACCTTGTTATGAATGATTACTAAGATGCATCTTAAAAGTCATAAAAAGTTCTCCCTGCTCTGCCATCATAGTAATAACAATTTTGTAGATGCTTTATAAAATAGAAAACATAATTTTTTTTTAGCTACTACTCTCCCCCCCCAACTAAAACAAGACATTGTTCTCAATGTTTAAAGGTAAAAAGATAGAGTATAGAAGATATCACCTGAAATAACGAACACTAACAAAGCTGAAACATACTGAAACAAATATAAGAAACAACAAAACACAATAATAAAACCAAATGACACAAAGATTCATAAATGAAGGCTCAAATCAAATCTAAGCTTTTTACGGCTTTTCGTAGTTGATCAATTTATGCGACTCATGAAAGGATCAATTACAGGAATGAAAGATTGTAGTTGGTCAATCAATTATTCAGCAGTAGCAGCAGAGATTATGATTTGTCATGCAGAAGATGTTAAAAATTCCTATTCCACAGCATGATCAAGAAAAGACAACAACTTATCATAATAACCATTAACATTTAACAAACCTATGAGTTTATGGTGAATGTGCAGGTAGGCCTAAGAGGAAATATGAAAGATCTCTTCCAATGTACCTAGACCACCTGGTAAAGCAATGAAGGCATCAGCATGGTTAAACATTGCATTCATTTAAGTAGACATTGTAGAGACCTGTAGTTCCTCTCCAATTGTTTTTTCAATGATATCCCCTTGCGCTAAAGCTTCGGCGACGACCCCCAAAACTTGACTACCTCCTAAAAATATAGCTATTGATACACCTCCCATTAACCCAAGACTACCTCCCCCATACACTAAATGAATCTTTGTCTCAACTAGCACTTAGCCAAGATAATTTGCTGACTCTAAAAACTCCATTTCTTTCTTAGGACTAGATCCACCGAATACATAAATATTTCTTATGTGATGACCTGAGGAACTTGCCATTTCTACACACTTCAGTATTTATTGAATGTATGGGTTGAGTAGAAATGAAAGGAAATATGAAAGGGTTTTATAGATGAGAAATTAGAAAGACAATCATACCACCTATATGTAGGCCAACTAGAGTCTCTCACACGCTCTCTCTCTCTTTTTATTTATTTACTTTAAAAAAAAGCATATATATATGTATAAGTAGTTGTGATTGTGGCTCACATCTTCCCTTGGTTTTACGTCCAAGAATAACTTAAAGGCCCTCTATGGGTTGGGGATAGGCTTCCCATCCAGTTTTCTTAAGAACTGGCAAATAGGGTCTTTTTTAGTTAGATTCCCAAGACTAAGTTGATCATGTTCTTTATGAAATCATGAATTGCATGATGCACATCTCCACTAGGATGCGTCTCAAGAGTCAATAGAAGATTATCTTAAAGACTCCTTACTCAGACCATCCTTAATGAATTGTATTTTATCTTCACAGTTTATAGATATCATTCCTAAAAAACAACATTGTGCATTCCAAGTCCATCTAGCACATCGATGACAGACTTTTAGTCGTTTAACACAATGTTTCTTTGCAAAAGTATTTTTACCTGTTCCAAGCACGTGTGAAATGAAGGAATTATAGGACTCATCTGATAATCGGACCTTTCCTTCAATCAACCAACGAATATCTTCAGGAATTGCATGATTCATTAACAATCTCAATCTTGCACATCTCCTTGTCGGGAATGAATCTTTGAAATATTTGATCGGGATAATATTTGAATAAATTAGGGTCATCACAATAAAAATTCTTCACTTCGTTCAAAAACTTTTCTTTGTCTTAGGTACTCTAATCAGCTGACAAATCTTCTAAAGTAAGAAAATTGAATTTTTATCATACCAAGGCATTAGACTAAGAGAAAGTAAGGATTTATTAGGAAAGTAATTATCAATTGGTGTGATGTCAAATGTCGAATCTGTTGTCACTATTGACAAAAGATCCGCATCAACATTTTTGGTGCGTTTTTCATCCGTGATTTCTTCCTCCGAATAAATCATTTACAAATCTTCAGATTCATCCAACTTATTTTTACTTAAAGTAGATTCAAGTTGATTATAAACTAATTCGTCAATATGATCTACTTCTTGTAAATCATTATCATCTCCAGATTGTGTGCAAATATTGAAAATATTCATCTTCAATGTCATGTTTCCAAAAGATAGCTTCATCAGTTCATTCCTATAATTAATCAATGCATTAGAGGTTGCAAGAAATGGACATCCTAAAATAACAGGAAATCAACTACATACTTCAACAGGTTGTGTGTCCAAGACAATAATATCTTTAATTATTCCTCTTGGCACTTTTATAGATCTATCGACAAGTAAAAGAGTTATAGAAATTGGTTTTAACTCACCTAGATTGAGACTCTCAGAAACTGAATATGGAAGTAAATTCACACTAGCACCAGGATCAAGTAAGGCTCTTTCAATTTATGCTCTCTAATAAAGCAAGAAATTGTAGGACAACTAGGGTCTTTATATTTCAAAGCATTATTATTATGAAGAATAGCACTTACTTGTTCGACTAGAAAGACTTTCTTTTTCACATTCAGTTTCCTCTTCATAGTGCATAGATCTTTAAAAAAATTAGCATAAGAAGAAACCTGCTTAATAACATCCAGCAAAGGTATATTGATTCTTACCTATTTGAAAGTTTTAAAAATTTCAAAGTTGTGATTGACTTTTCTTTGTTTGGTCATGGCTTAAGGAAATAGAAGTGCTGGTAGAGAATCAGTCTTTTCTTTGCAATTTTCATATTCAACCCCTTCCTTACCCTCAGAGATTGACTCATCATCTTTTTCATAAGGTTCAAGAGAGGGTTTTTCAATAACCTTACCATTACGAAGAGTAGTGACCGATTTGACTTGATCCATGTGTTGGCTTCCAGAACTACTTGCATTTGCATTGTATTGTCGCTTGGGATTTTATTGTGGTTGAGATGGAAACTTTTCTTTCTCTTGGAAACTGAGAGCATATGTTAATTTTACAAGAGTATCTTTAAAATCTCTCATGTTTTGAGCAAGTTGAGTATTGATTGTCTCTTGCTTTTCGATGAATGCATGCAATGTTTCCTCAAGATTTCTTCTAGGAGGTGGAGCATAAGGAGGTGCATATCCATGAGAATTTTGGAAATTATGGTGTGCTTGAAATGGTGGTTGTGAAGTTTGTGCATTGTTGTTCTCACTCTTCCAACTAAAATTTGGGTGATTTCTCCAACTAGGATTGTATGTTTGTAAGTATGGTTTGTGGTTGGCCTTTTCAAAACTATTTAAAGCATAGGCTTGTTCATGGAGACATTCCTTAAAAAAAGGCAAGGTTGGATAGCTATTAGTTGAGTGCTCATTTGTTTCACATATTTGACACATAATGTTTTCAACAAATTTTAATTGACCATTCTTTTTCAATTCTAGTGCCTCAACTTTTTTAGCTAAAAATACAAACTTGACTTGAAGGTCATGATCTTCCCTAAGGTTGTACATACCTCCATTAGATATATGAGGTTGAGTTTTACTCGGTGCCTCATAAGTACCCACGGTGTTCTAATTTTGAGCATTTTTAGCTAATAAGTCTAAGTACCCTAATGAAGCAATGAAGTACTTAGACTTGTTAACTGAAAATGATCAAAATTAGGACACCGTGGCTACTTATAAGGCACTGAGTAAAACTCAACCTCATACATCTAGTGGAGGTATGTACAATTTTAGGGAAGATCATGACCTTCAAGCCAAGTTTGCATCTTTGGCTAGAAAAGTCGAGGCACTAGAATTGAAAAAGAGTGGTCAATTAAAATCTGTTGAAAACATTGCATGTCAAATATGTGAAACAAATGAACACTCAACCAATAACTGTCCAACCTTACCTTCTTTTAAGGAATGTCTCTATGAACAAGCCCATGCTTTAAACAGTTTCCAAAGGGCCAACCATAACCTATACTCATAAACATACAACCCTGGTTGAAGAAATCATCCAAATTTTTGTTGGACGAGTGAGAACAACAATGCACAAACTTCACAACCACCATTTCAAGCACACCATAATTTCCAAAATTCTCATGGATATGCACCTCCTTATGCTCCACCTTCTAGAAGAAATCTTAAGGAAACATTGCATGCATTCATTGAAAAGCAAGAGACAATTAATACTCAACTTGCTCAAAACATGACAGATTTTAAAGATACTCTTGCAAAATTAACATCTACTCTTAGTTTCCAAGAGAAAGGTAAGTTTCCGTCTCAACCACAATAAAATCCCAAGGGGCAATACAATGCAAATGCAAGTAGTTCCAAAAGCCAACATATGGATCAAGTCAAATCAGTCGCTACTCTTCGCAGTTGTAAGGTTATTAAAAAACCCTCTCTTGAACCTTATGAGAAAGATGATGAGTCAATTTCTGAGGGTAAGGAAGAGGTTGAGCTTGAAAATTGCAAAGAAAAGACTGATTCTCTGCCAACACTTCCATTTTCTAAAGCCATGACCAAACAAAAGAAAGTCAATCACAACTCTGAAATTTTCAAAACTTTCAAACATGTGAGAATCAATATACCTTTATTAGATGCTATTAAACAGATTCCTTCCTATGCTAAATTTTTGAAAGATCTATGCACTGTGAAGAGGAAACTGAATGTGAAAAAGAAAGTCTTTCTAGCCGAACAAGTAAGTGCTATTCTTTAGAACAATAATGCTTTGAAATATAAAGACCTTGGTTGTCCTATAACTTCTTGCTTTATTGGCGAGGATAAAATTGAAAGAGCCTTACTTGATCTTGGTGCTAGTGTGAATTTACTTCCATATTCAGTTTTTCAGAGTCTTAATCTAGGTGAGTTAAAACCAACTTCTATAACTCTTTTACTTGCCAATAGATCTATAAAAGTGCTTGGAGGAATAATTGAAGATGTGTTAGTACAAGTCAATAAATTCATTTATCCTGTGGATTTTATTGTCTTGGACACACAACCTGTTGAAGTATGTAATTCATTTTCTGTTATTTTAGGACGTCCATTTCTTGCAACTTCTAACGCATTGATTAATTGTAGGAATGGACTGATGAAGCTATCATTTGGAAACATGACATTGGAAATGAATATTTTCAACATTTACAAGCAACCTAGAGATGATAATGATTTACAGGAAGTGGACTTTACTAAAAAATTAATTCATGATCAATTTCTAACCACTTCTAGTGAAATTGAGATTGATGAATCTGATGATTTGCAAATGATTTATTTTCAGGAAGAATCAAAGACAAGAAATTGGAGGCTATAAATTGAGGAATTGCCACCACGATCAATTAAATTCATACCTTCAAGTGTTCAACCACCCAAACCTGATTTGAAGTCGTTGCCGTCAAATCTCAAATACTCATTTTTGGGAGAAAATGAAACTTTTCCGGTAATAATCTCTTCCAAACTTAATGCACATCAAAAAGGTAAGTTATTACAAACTCTAAAAATGCATAAAAATGCATTAGGATGGACCATAGCTGATATAAAAGGAATTAGTCCTTTGATTTGTACACACAGAATTTATTTGGAGGAAAATGCTAAACCCTCTAGAGAAATGCAATAAAGGCTAAATCCTAATATGAAAGAAGTAGTGAAAAATGAAGTCATTAAGCTTCTAGATAATGAAATTATTTATCCTATTTCTAACAGCAAATGGGTAAGTCCTACCCAAGTTGTACCCAAGAAGTTTGGAGTCACTATGATAACAAATGAGAACAATGAGTTAATTCCCACTAGAACTGTTACTGGTTGGTGCATGTGCATTGATTATAGGAAACTTAATTCAATGACTAGAAAAGATCATTTTCCATTACCTTTCATGGATCAAATCCTAGAAAGAGTTGCAGGTCATGAATTTTATTGTTTCCTGGATGGCTATTCAGGCTACAATCAAATTGAAATTGCATTGCATTGGAAGATCAAGAAAAGACTACTTTCACATGTCCATTTGGTACTTTTGCACCAGCCACATTTCAAATTGAAATTGAAATTGCATTGCATTGGATTATGTAATGCACCAACCACATTTCAAAGATGCATGCTTATATATTTAGTGATATGGTTGAATATTTTCTTGAGATTTTCATGGATGATTTTTCTGTTTTTGGCGATTCATTTGATGATTGTTTGACTAACTTAGAAAAGGTTTTGGCTAGGTGTGAAGAGAAAAATCTTGTGCTGAATTGGAAAAAATATCACTTTATGGTAACAAACGATATTATACTTGGTCACATTGTTTCATCAAAAGGAATTGAGGTTGACAAATCTAAAATCGAGTTAATTGCAAACTTGCCAACACCAAAATCTATTAAAGATGTTAGATCATTCTTAGGACATGCTGGTTTTTATAGAAGGTTCATTAAAGACTTTAGCGTAATATCTAAGCCCTTAAGTAACCTTCTAACAAAGGATAATATTTTTGAATGGACTGAACATTATGAAAAAGCTTTTGTTAAACTTAAAAACTTGCTTACTTGTGCTCCTGTCATTCAACCTCCTGATTGGTCATTACCTTTTAAAATAATGTGTGATGCTAGTGATTATGCCCTAGGTGCTGTTTTGGGACAAAGAAAAGATAAAAAACCTTATGTAATTTACTATGCAAGTAAAACTTTAAATAGTGCTCAAATGAATTATACCACCACTGAAAAAGAATTACTTGCAGTAGTATTTGCATGTGAAAAATTCAGGTCCTATCTTATTGGCTCACCTGTTGTTGTTTTTAGTGATCACGCAGCATTGAAATATCTTCTTTATAAGAAAGATTCTAAGGCTAGATTGGTGCAGTGGATTTTGTTACTTCAAGAATTTGATATTATAATCAAAGATAAGAAAGACAATGAAAATGTTATCGCAGATCATTTGTCAAGATTGACAACATATTCAAAAACTGACATCACACCAATTGATGACTACTTTCCTGATGAATCTTTATTTTCTGTCTTTACAATGCCTTGGTTTGCTAATATTGTCAATTTTCTTATTTCAGGACAATTGCCAGCTCATTGGAGTACCCAAGATAAAAGAAAGTTCTTGAACGAAGTGAAGATGCATTCTTGATAATGAGGTAAGTAGTGTCATTAAATTTTGTCATTCTGAGGCATGTGGGGGTCATTTCTCATCAAGAAAGACAACTGCAAAAAACTTATAAAGTGGATTTTATTGGCCCACCATGTTCAAAGACTCACATGCATTCTGTAAGTCTTGTGAAAATTGTCAAAAGTTAGGATCAATTTCAAAACGTCACATGATGCCTTTAAATCCTATTCCTGTCATTGAGATTTTTGATTGTTGGGGTATAGATTTTATGGGTCCATTTCCTCCATCATTTGGTTTCTTGTACATATTAGTTGTAGTAGATTATGTTTCAAAATGGATAGAGGCAATTTCAAGTCGAAACAATGATCACAAAACAATGATAAAGTTTTTGAAAGAAAATATTTTGAGTCGATTTGGAGTCCCTCGAGTCATAATAAGTGATGGTGGAACACATTTCTGCAACAAGTCATTTGAGTATTTAATGAAAAAATATGAAATCACACATAAAGTTGCCACCCCTTATCACCCTAAAAAAAGTGGACAAGTAGAGCTTGCTAATAGGGAGATAAAACATATTTTGGAGAAAATAGTGAACCCTAATAGGAAAGATTGCTCTTTAAGACTTAATGATGCACTTTGGGCTTATCAAACTGCTTATAAAACATCATTAGGTATGTCACCTTATAGACTAGTCTATGAAAAACCTTGTCACTTGCCTGTGGAACTTGAACATAAAGCTTAATGGGCTATTAAAGCTTTCAATTCAAATCTAGATTATGCTAGTCAACTGCGAAAATTACAAATAAATGAGCTTGAGGAAATAAGAAACGATGCATATGAAAATTCAAGAATTCATAAAGCAAGAATCAAAGAGTTTCATGACAAGAATATACTGAGAAAAACATTCAATGTTGGTCAAAAAGTCTTGCTTTATAATTCTTGACTGCATTTATTTCCTGGCAAATTAAGATCAAGATGGAGTGGTCCTTTTATTGTGAAACATGTGTATCCATGTGGGGCTTATGACATCGAGAATCCAACAAATGGCAATGTTTTCAAGGTAAATGGACATCATCTGAAAGTTTACTTTGATAATTTTTCAGTTGAACATGACTCTATTGAATTGGGTGATCCTGTATATAAAGATTGATTTTTATTTTTTTTAGTGATTTTTGCTAGTTTCTCTCATCCTAGTGAAATGGCGGATAACGGTACTCCGTGACTTAAGTCAGTTCTTTCAGTTTCCCACAATTACTGATATTTGTGTATATATTTGTGCAATTCTTTGAATCTCTCTTCCAATTCTCATTTGAAAATGGACACTAATCTTGAAAAATTGAAAAAGTATTTTCCCGCTCTACCTTAGAATACGATTACAAAAATTTACTGTGCTAGATGTGCAAGATTGAGATTGTTAATGAATCATGGAATTCCTGAAGATATTCGTTGGTTGGTTGAAGCAAAGGTCCGATTATCAGGTGAGTCCTCTAACTCCTTCATTTCACATATACCTAGAACAGGTAAAAGTACTTTTGCAAAGAAGCGTTGTGCAAAACGACTGAAAGTCTATCATCGATGTGCTAGATGAACTTGTAATACACAATGTCGTTCTTTAGGAATGGTATCTATAAACCGTGAAGATAAAATACAATTCATTAAGGATGGGCTGAGTAAGGAGTCTTTAGATAATCTTCTATTGACTCTTGAGACACATCCTAGTGGAGATGTGCATAATGTAATTTATGATTTATGGCCACTATTTCCTAAAAAACATGATTGACTTAGTCTTGGGAATCTAACTAAAAAAGACCTTGTTTGCTAGTTTTTAAGAAAACTAGATAAGAAGCCTACCCCGACCTATAAAGGGCGTTTAAGCCATTCTTGGACGTAAAACCAAGGGAAGATGTGTGCCACAATCACAACTACCTATACATATACATGCTTTTTTAAAAAGTAAAAAAATAAAAAAAATAAAGAGAGAGTGTGAGACTCCAGCTAGCCTACATATAGGTGTTATGATTGCTTTTCTATTTTCTCATCTATAAAACCCTCTCTTCCTTCCTTTCATTTCTACTCAACCTATACATTCAACAAATACAGAAGTGTGTAGAAATGGCAAGTTCCTCAGGTCATCACATAAGAAATATTTGTGTTTTCGGTGGATCCACTCTTGAAAAAGAAAAGGAGTTTTTAGAATCAGCAAATCATCTTGGTCAGGTGCTAGCTGATAAAAAGATTCATTTAGTATATGGGGGAGACAGTCTTAGGTTAATGGGAGGTGTGTTAATAGCTGGATTTTTAGGAGGTAGTCAAGTTTTGGGGGTAGTCCTCGAAACTTTAGCACAAGGGGACATAATTGGAAAAACAATTAGAGAGGAACTTCAGGTCTCTACAATGTCAGCTTGAATGAATGCAATGTTTAACCATGTTGATGCCTTCATTGCTTTACCAGGTGGTCTAGGCACATTGGAAGAGATCTTTCATATTTCCTCCTAGGCCCAACTGCACATTCACCATAAACCCATAGGTTTATTAAATGTTAATGGTTATTATGATAAGTTGTCTTTTCTTGATCACGCTGTGGAAGAGAAGTTTCTAACATTTTCTGCATGACAAATCATAATCTCTGCTGCTACTACTGAACAATTGATTGACCAACTACAATCTTTCATTCCTGTAATTGATCCTTCCATGAGTTGCATAAATTGATCAACTAAGCTTAGTTTTATTATTGTGTTTTGTTGTTTCTTATATTTTTTCTAGTGTGTTTCAAGTTTGTCAGTGTTCATTATTTTAGGTGATATCTTCTATACTCTATCTTTGTACCTTTAAACATTAAGGACAATGTCTTGTTTTAGTTGGGGGGAGAGGGTAGTAGCTAAAAAAAAAAACTGTGTTTTCTATTTCATAAAGCATGTGCAAAATGGTTGTTACTAGGATGGTAGAGTAAAGGAGCTCTTTTGTTAATGTGACTCTTGAGACGCATTTTAGTAACCATTCTTGACAAGGTCTATTATAATACTTTTTGAAATATTCAGATTTACAAACTCTTGCATTGTTATCACTTAAGTTTGCTCATATACTTATTTAACATGTATTCTTAAACCTTAATTTACACACACACACTTTAACATATGATTGTGGGTTGCATATTGGATTATTACATTATTTATGTTCTTTTGTTAGAGGTAACAACTAAGGGAAAAAGATTGTATATAATTAAGAAAAAAAATGAAAAAAAAGAAGAAAAAAAAGTGAAAAAGAAAAAAAAGAAAAAAAGAAAAAAATGAAAAAAAAGAAGAAAAAAAGAGAAAAATAAAAAAAAGATAATAATAAAAATATAGATAAGTTTGGTTTCGTAGCCTCCCTAACCTAAGCAATTAAGCTCTAAGCGGTGTTTTAACACCTAATACCCTAAAGTCAACTGACTTGGGAGCTATTGGCCTCATGCTTGTGTAAACACCCAAAAGAAAAATATATATATATAGACAGAACTGACGAAGCAGTTTTCGCTGCCGATTTCTCGATCGACAGCGATAGTTTCCGTTGCTGATTTCTACATCTGCAACGAAGCAGTTTTCGCTACCGATTTCTCGATCGGCAGGGACACAGTTTCCGCTGTCGATTTCTGCATTTGCAGCAAAACAGTTTTTGCTGCCGATTTCTGCATCTGCAGCGAAGTAGTTTTCGCAGCCGATTTCTCGATCGGTAGCGACGTAATTTTCGCTGCCGATTTCTGCATCGGCAACGATGCTGTTTTTGTCTTAAAAAAATAAAATAATAATAATTTTCTTAAGAAGCTGAGAGAGAGGGGTAAAACTGGTTTTAGATAGACCAAAACAAGGATAAGAACACATCTAAACCAACCCCCAAACACTCACCTCATTTAATGGAGAGTATAAAGATAAGGAGAAGAGGGAAGGTAACCCTAGCTGTATGTCCAGCTGCTTGTTACTCTCCCTTTCTCCTCCCCAACAAAAACCTAAGCCTTGTGAACGTGTGAGGGAAAGAGAGGAGACCTTGAGAGAAGATTGGACAGCCACCTAGAGAGAGAAGACTATCCTTTTTGTATGAAATATGGGCAAAAACACCCTAGGGACTGCTTAGTTTCCCCCGAGCGATGCTTTGTGTGCAGAGGAGAAGGTCATAGGTGGAGGAACTACCAGTATTTGAGTCAAGGGTGTCATTACTATGGCGGAAGAGGTCATTTCAAGAGGGACTGCCCAAAAAGGAACACTGGATAGGTACAAAGCTATAGGCAACCCAGCCCGAGCCAACAACAATCAGTCACTGTGAATAAGCCAGTAAGATCTTCTCAATCAGGAGCAAACTCTAGTCGAGGGAGACCGAGGGCACAAAATGATAGGACCTTGGGGAGGGTCTTCCACCTGACACAGGAGGAGGTCAGGGCTGTATCGGATGTGGTGGCAGGTACACTACTATTGAATGATTTTAATGTGCATGTGTTGTTTGATCCGAGTGCCACCCACTCATTCATTACTAAGAGAATTGTCACTAAACTGAGAAAGGGAGTAGAAAAAGTAGAGAAGGGATTCTTAATTGGAACTCCAATGGGAAACATGGTTGAAACAAATATTGTGTATGTGGATGTGGGGGTTAGTCTATCTGGGTATGAAACAAAAGTAGACTTGATTCCCTCAGAGCTGTATGATTTTGACATAATCCTAGGCATGAATTGGTTGAGTAAATGCAAGGCTCTAATAGATTGTTATGCTAAAAGTGTTACTTTCCAAACCCCTAAGGGAGAGAGAATGATTTTTGAAGGAGAGAGAATTCTCAAACCAATTGCCTTGATATCGGTGGTAACAACCCAAAAACCATAGACACTTTGCATACATCTTAAACTGTGATGATGAAGGTCCACGACTGTGATGATGAAGGTCCACGACTGAAGGATATTCCTGTGGCGAAGGAATTCCTAGATGTGTTTCCCGAAGAACTACCGGGACTACCCCCGGAGCGAGAGGTAGAAGTGTCTATAGACACTTTTCCTGGAGTCCCACCTATAGCCCAACAACCATATCGGATGGCTCTAGTAGAATTGAACGAATTAAAGACTCAACTACAGGAATTGTTAGACAAAGGGTTCATACGGCCTAGTAATTCTCCATGGGGGGCACCGGTGTTGTTTTTATGAAAGAAAGATGGAACCCATAGACATTGTATTGACTACCGACAACTGAACAAGATAACAATGAAAAACAAGTATCCATTACCTCAGATAGATGATTTGTTTGATCAATTAAAGAGAGCGAGGGCATTTTCAAAAATAGATCTGAGATCAAGGTACTATCAGATGAAGATTAAAGAAGCGGATGTAGCAAAGACTGCCTTTAGAACTCGTTACGGACACTATGAATTTTTGGTGTTGCCATTCGGGTTGACGAACGCCCCAGCCCTTTTCATGAACTTGATGAATCGGGTTTTCTAACCATATCTTGATAAGTTTGTGGTGGTGTTCATTGACGATATACTGGTGTACTCAAATTCTTTTGAGGAGCACGAAGAACACTTGAGACAAACCTTACAAACTTTGAGAGATTATTAGTTATATGCAAAACTGAGTAAATATGAATTTTGGTTGAAGAGAGTGACGTTTCTGGGACATGTCATTTCAGTCGAAGGTGTTTTTGTAGACCCCTAAAAAGTTGAGGCAGTCTTGAAATGGGAAAGACCAACTTCGGTCACCGAAATACGTAGCTTCCTGGGACTTGTAGGATACTATCGGAGGTTTATCGAAGGTTTTTCCCTGATTGCAACCCCTTTGACCCAGCTAACTAGGAAGAATAAGAAGTGGGTGTGGTCAGAAAAATGTGAGCAAAGCTTTCAAGAATTAAAGAGGAGGCTCACCACTGCTCTAGTGTTGACCCTTCCCTCAGGGACCGAGGGTTTTGTGGTATATAATGATGCTTCAGGGAAGGGATTGGGGTGTGTTCTGATGCAACATGGAAAAGTGATCGCCTATGCATCAAGACAGTTAAAGACTCATGAGGTGAACTACCCAGTGCACGACCTGGAGCTGGCTGCTGTAGTTTTTGCCTTGAGGATATGGAGACACTATTTGTATGGGTCTCGAACCCAAATTTTTACTAATCATAAGAGTCTGAAGTATCTGATATCGCAAAAGGAGTTGAACATGCGACAAAGAAGGTGGATAGAGCTCATTAAGGATTATTACTGCACCATAAAATACCATCCGGGGAAAGCAAACGTGGTTGCAGATGCCCTCAGTCGCAAAAATAAAGCCACCCTAAAAAGGTTAACAGTGGGAAAGGAGCAGTAATTGGCGGAATTGAAAGAGATGGGTGTAGATTTGGACATTAATGCCAGAGGTGGGTTAGTAGCCTAATTATTGGTGCGACCAACGTATCGGGAACAAATACTACATGCCCAATTCCATGACAAGGAGGGGTGTAAGATTAGGAGGAATGTGGAGGCCGGAGTAGAAATGAAATTCCGAGTAGCGGATGATGGATCCTTGATGATGGGACAACGGTTATACGTGCCTAGTGACGAAACAGTCAAACAAATGGTTCTACAAGAAGCACATGAGTCTCGATTCTCCATACATCCTGGCAGCACTAAGATGTATCGAGACCTGAAACACCTCTATTGGTGGCCTGATATGAAAAGGGAAATAGCTGAGTATGTGTCTAAGTGTGGGATATGTCAACAAGTCAAGGTTGAACACCAAAGGCCGGCGGGACCATTACAACTGTTACAAATTCCAGAATGGAAGTGGGAGATGATCACTATAGATTTCGTGTCAGGATTTCCCAAAGGGAGGAAAGGAAATGACGCAATATGGGTTATCGTAGATCGATTGACAAAATCTGCACTATTCTTGCCTATAAAGATGACCGACTCGGTGGACAAGCTTGCCAAGATTTATATAAATGAGGTGGTACGGCTTCATGGGATTTCAATGTCCATTGTATCGGATCGAGATCCCAGGTTCACCTCTCGACTTTGGCCAAGCATACAACATGCCTTAGGAACAAGATTGGACATGAGCACTGCCTTTCACCCTTAAACAGATGGCCAGTAAGAAAGAATCATCCAAGTCTTGGAAGACCTATTACGGGGCCGTGTTTTGGAATTTGGAGGAAACTGGGAGGAACACATGGCACTAGTGGAGTTCACGTATAACAATAGTCACCAAGCCACAATAGGGATGGCCCTATATGAAGCCTTGTATGGTAGGAGGTGTAGAACTCCTTTACATTGGGAGGAAATCGGGGACCGAAAGTTATATGGCGCAGAATTGGTCCAAGTCACCACGGAGAAAGTGAGAATTATCAAGGATCGCATCAAAGCCGCACAGGATAGACAGAAGAAGTATGCTGATGTGAGGAGAACACCTCTAGAGTTCAGTACAGGGGACCAGGTATTCCTGAAGGTAGCCCCATGGAAGAACATGTTACGGTTTGGATTGAAAGGGAAGCTAACTCCTTGCTTCATTGGACCCTTCAAAATCTTACAACGAGTAGGACTAGTAGCCTACAAAGTGGACTTGCCCCCACAGTTAGCCAAGGTCCATGATGTGTTCCATGTCTCATTGTTAAGAAAAGCTGATGTGGACCCCACCCGAATCCTACCCTAGGTTCCAGTAGAAGTCAAAGAAGACTTAACACTAGAATTGAGGCCCATAAGGATACTTGATCAGGAAGTGAAGGAGCTACGGAGCAAAAAGATCCCCATCGTCAGACTTTTATGGCGAAATGCTCAAGTAGAAGAGGAAACTTGGGAGAGGGAGGCCGAGATGAGGAAAAAGTACCCTAATTTATTTGAACTACCAGGTATGCAGTATGAAATCTCTTAAATTTCGAGAATGAAATTCCTATTAAGGGGGGGAGAATGTAAACACCCAAAAGAAAAAAAAAATATATATATATATAGACAGAACTGACGAACCAGTTTTCGATGCTGATTTCTTGATCGGCAGTGACACAGTTTCTGCTGCTGATTTATGCATCTGCAGTGAAGCAGTTTTCGCTGCCGATTTCTCGATCAGTAGCGACACACTTTTCGCTGCTGATTTCTGCATCTGCAACGAAACAGTTTTTACTGCCAATTTCTCGATCGGCAGCGAAGCAGTTTTCGCTGTCGCTTTCTGCATTTGCAGCGAAGCAGTTTTGGCTGCCGATTTATCGATCGGTAGCGACGCAATTTTCGCTGCCGATTTCTACATCTACAGCGAAGCCGATTTGGCTGTCGATTTCTCGATCGGTAGTGACACAATTACCACTGCCGATTTCTGCATTGTCAGCTACGCAGTTTCCGCTGCCGATTTCTACATCGGTAGTGATGCGGTTTTTGTCTTAAAAAATAAAATAATAATAATTTTCTTAAGGAGCTGAGAGAGAGGGGTAAAACTGGTTTTAGATAGACCAAAACAAGGATAAGTACACATCTAAACCAACCCCCAAACACTCACCTCATTTAATGGAGAGTATAAAGATAAGGAGGAGAGGGAAGGGAACCCTAACTGTATGTCCAGCTGCTTGTTACTCTCCCTTTCTCCTCCCTAACATAAACCTAAGCCTTGTGAACGTGTGAGGGAGAGAGAGGAGACCTTGAGAGAAGATTGGACAACCACCTAGAGAGAGAAGAGAAGGGAACAGATGTGAGAGGAAGAAAAAGGAAGAAAACCAGCAGGAGAGGAGGAAGAACACTGTCAAACCTTCCTCAAACCTAGCTAGATTCGTAAGGTATGGGTTATGAAACTTCCTTCCTCTTCTTCTTAAGATTTAGAACCGGAAATGAAGAAGAAAAACCCTAAAAAAATTGAATTATAACCTAAGCTAGCTGTGAAGAAAACAGAAATTTACTAAGAGGACAAAGAAAACAGAAATGAAATGAGGCCAATTTCAGAACATCTAGTAAAGAAAAATGAATAAAATAGAAACAACAAATCATAATAGGGGGCCGACTTTAACTATGGGGTTGGACGGCATGCAATGTGTGTGTTTTGTTGGGATTGGCTGAAGGATTATGTGCTGGAATGGATAGAGTCAATGAGTGTATTCTGCTGGAATGATTGAAAGATATATGCTGTAATTGGTGGTTTTCAATGTGTGTCTTCTCTAGTGAAATTTCAATTCGCTGCCGAAATTGTATCGGCTGCAGCGAATTAGTAGTCGCTGCCAAAATTGAGTCTTCTGCAGCGAGTTAGAATTCGTTGCCGAATTGGGTGTTTTGCAGTGAAATTTTGATTTGCTGCCAAAAATGTGTCGGCCGCAGCGAATTAGAATTCGCTGTCGAAACTGAGTCGTCTACAGCGAATCAGCATTCGCTGCAGAATTGTGTGTTCTGCAGGAAATTTCGATTCGCTGCCGAAAATGTGACGGCTGCATCGAATAAGTATTCGCTGTCGAAATTCAGTCTTCTACAGCGAATTAGAATTCGCTGCTGAATTGTGTGTTCTGCAGCGAATTAGCATTCACTGCTGAAACTGTATTGGCTGCAGCGAATTAGAATTCGTTGCCGAATTTATGTTTCGCAGCGAAATTGCGATTCATTGCCGAAACTGTGTCGGCTGTAGTGAATTGCTGCTGAAGTTGAGTTGTCTGTAGCAAATTAACATTCGCTGTCGAGTTTCATGTTCTACAATGAATTTGTGATTCGCCACCGAAGTTGAGTTGGTTGCAGCGAAATTGTGATTCGCTGCCGAAACTGAGTTGTCCCCTATGATTTAGCATCTGCTGCCGGAACAGTGACTCCAACAGCGAAACAGTTTTTGGTGCCGAACTGGCTGCTGGCAGCGAAACAGTTGTCGCTGCCGAATTGGCAGCCGTAGCGAACCAATTCTCGCTGCCGAATTTGGCAAGCTGCAGCGAACCAATTCTCGCTGCCGAATTTGGCAGCCTGCAGCGAACCAATTCTCGCTGCCGAATTTGGCAGCCTGCAGCGAACCAATTCTCGTTGCCGATTTCTACAATAAGCCTCCTAGGCAAAAATGACTTAAATGCTAGTAACAATTTCATGGTATGATGGTGTAAAATATGGAACACTTCAATGTGAATATATGAACTTTTGAAATAAGTGTGGTGACAAATGTGATTCAAAAATACAAATGTACTGAATTGTGACCATTGTTGTCTTAGGTGGTGCGGTTGGGATAAGACCATTGTCAAGACAAGAACAAACCACAAGTGGAGCAGGTAGGTGACTTCCACTTTTCTTTTTCATACGTTAAATAATGTGATACTTTAACATGAATGCTACCATATTGGGTTAGAATAGATAACAGATTGTTAAATGTTAAATGTTGTCAAAAGGTTGATTAGCTTCGGCTAATGGCATCCGAATGGATAAGCGGGAGAAAAGAATGATTAGCCTCGGCTAATGGCATCTGAATGGATGACCGGGACAAAGAAATGAATAGCCTTTGCTAATGGCATCCGAATGGATGGCCAGGATAAAGGAATGATTAGCCTTGTCTAATGGCATCCGAATGGATGGCCGGGATAATGGCATCCGAATAGATGACCAGGATAAAGGAATGATTAGCCTTCGCTAATGGCATCCGATTGGATGGCCGGGATAATGGCATTTGAATGGATGACAGGGATAAAAGAATGATTAGCCTCGGCTAATGGCATCCGATTGGATGGCCAGGATAATGGCATCTGAATGGATGACCGGGATAAAGGAATGATTAGCCTCGGCTAATGGCATCCGATTGGATGGCCGGGATAAAGGAATGATTAGACTCGGCTAATGGCATCCGATTGGATGGCTGAGATAATAGCATCCGAATGGATGACCGGGATAAAGGAATGATTAGCCTCGGCTAATGGCATCCGAATAGATGACCGGGACAAGTGATTGTTTAGCTTCGGCTAAAGGCATCCGAAGTGGATTATCGGGGTGAGTGAACGATTAATGTTAACAAATGATACCTTGAGAGGATAACTGGGTTTAAGATTTTAGTTGATTACAAGAATTGATGCAACTATATGTACTATAAATTGTGTATACTATGTACATGAAGAAACTATAAATATCATGCATCAACCATGGAATAATGTTAATGTTTTATTTTTCCTGCTAGACCACTTAATTATCATTATTACTAATAAGCAATTGCATTCTCTTAAATATTTTGCACTGCAACAGGGACATCACATCAACGAGATGCCTAGGAAACCTGATACACGGGAACCTACTTTTGCAAGGAATCATGTAGTTGCATCCTAACTCACGATGTATTTTGTATGGATTAATGTATTAAACGTATAACTTTTATTGAACCCTTTTGTTTAAATTCATGGTGAAAATTAGTAGGATAGGAATGCCAACTCATGTCTATGGATGTAATATTATAATATGAACTTCTAAGCATGCAAAAATAATATTATGTGTTTATGTAAATTTCTCTTTTAAATGAAATGTTGAATGTAGTTGATGTATGGATTGCATTTTGATTGATGTGAGGAAAAATAGGTTCAAAATTTACCGACATGATGTGTGTCAAAGAAAAAAAAATAAAAAAATTCTGTTGTTTTGGGGCTTGAAAAGTCGGGTTGTTACAGCTTGTTATATAGGTTGAGGAGAAAAGCTTAAAGGAATCAAACACTGCACTATCTATATATCAGTATCTGTGACCCGAGTTACTAAGCTCGTAGGGGTGTCTTAACTCTTAATGCCCTAAGACCAACTGGTCTGGAAGTCATTAGTTGAAAACTCGTTACATAGGTTAAAAATGCATGATGTTTTAAATTATATGTATATTAAAAAAAAGACAAAAATAATAATCCCAACCCAAAAAAGTTAACCTTAAACATTAGAACAAAAATTTTGTTTTCTTCCAAGAAAATCCCTATAATTAAGAGTTGATACATTGAGCACAAAAGAAAGGTTTATGAATATCTTGTTAAGAAGTATTGAGCAGGTATATAAATTTAACAAGAATTTGTTTATTTGGATAGAGTAACGAAAGTTAAATGATGAATACCTTGCTTTGTGGAATTTGCAAATTGTTTTTCTATTTTAACGCTTTGATTACCAGGGACTAGTATTAAGCTAGTTGGGGGGGTGATTAGTACTCAAAAGTGCATTTTTATCATGGTTTTATATCATCATTTTGCACTTGAAGTATCAATAACTCCTTAACTAAAGTACGTTTTATAATAATCTATCTAATAATATAAGATACTTTTAATTTGTGGTAAATGTCCATTTTAAATGCAGGCCTATCACATAAATGAAAGGATTGATTGATGACTTTAAGAACTTCAATTGCAAAGGCAAAGAGATGATCAAACTTAGAAAAGAGATGTCGGTGCAATCCAAACTGGAACACTGTTTGGTAATTGAGTCATATCTGGAGCTATAAATCTCAGATTTAGGTCTATTTTATATGGATGGAAAGTTAAGACATAGGCCTACAACTTTCCTATGGAGCCCAAGGACTGAAAAGACCATTTTGAAGTCCAAATTATAGCAACAACAAAGAAGCTCGAATCTATCCTCCAGCCCGAGCACTGTTCAGTATTTTAGCCATATATGGAGTTCTAGAAGTCCAAATGAGCTGAATTGTTTTACACAAGATAGCTGAGACAATTGCCTACAACTTTCATGTTTCAAGTGGCTCCAATTTTGATGTTATCAATGACGTTTTGGGCAGACAAGAGAAGATAAGGATTGTCACCAAGTCAAGAGTTGGCCACCCACTTATTAATTAGTGATGAAATCAATAGTTCCCAATTTTAGCCTATAAAAGGAGGCATTTGCCATGCATTTAGGCATCTTGGTGTCCAGATCAAGATCATGCTCTTCTTTTCTCTCTTTGTATTCTTTGTAGTGTTTATGCTTTGCTTTCATTAATATTATGTTTATGCCTTTCATTTCCTTTCCTTTACTTAGTTAACTTTTATGTTCTTATTTTGTTTATCTATTTTTCTTTCTTTCATTATGTCTAGCTAAGTTAATTATGTCAAGGTGAAAAGGTTACACTATTGGTGTGAGAATAAGTATAATGTAAACTTAATATGGACTTCAATGTTTGATACTAACATGTTTTATATTTGTTATCTTGTTCACTTTTTAATACTTTACTTGTTAAATGACTAATCTTGATTTATGTTATATAACACTTGGTACAACAAATGCTTGACACTTTCATAGCCTATACTGTATGGTATAACCGACACCTGAGCTATGAAAGGAACTTGATTTATTGTTAACATAAGTTATAATCATGAATGCTTGACGAGATTTACAAGTATTAGCATTAATCAAATAAGATGACTAATGTAATTTGTTATTATACCTGTTTGACATACCATTAGTGGAATCTCTAACCTTGACATTTGTTATTATCATTGTTTAATCTTTACATTAATATTCCATCTCAAAGCTCTCATCTTTTTTTTCTTCTTCTTCTACTTCTTTTTCTTTATTATTACTACTACTACTACTACTACTACTACTACTAGTATTGTTGTTGTTGTTGTTGTTTATAATTGTTGTTTATAATTTATACAATTAACCTTCCTATGGTTCGATCCCGGTCTTGCCGGGTTATTTATTACTTGACACTTCTACACTTAGGAAAAGACATCAATCTTTTCATCATGTCATATAAGAATGTGGAAGTAATAAATAACCCGGCAAGACTGAGGTCGAACCACAAGGAGGTTAATTGTACAAATTATAAATAATAATAATACAACAACAAGAACAACAACAACAACAATAATAGTAACAACTATATTAATAATAATAATACTACTACTAGTAGTAATAATAATAATAATAACAACAATAATAAATAAGAAGAAGAAAAATTGATGAGAACTTTGTGATGAAAAATTAAAGTAAGGATTAAACAACCATAACAAACAATATCAAGGTTAGAGGATCCACTAATGGTATGTCAAACAAGTATAGTCTAAACTCTTGTTATTCAATTGGAAACCACACACAAAAGAGGTTTCAATCAGATTATAAATTGTTAACATGATTACATTAGTCATCTTATTCAATTAATGCTAACACTTGTAAATTTTGGTCAAGCATTCATAATCATAACTTATGTTAACAACAAATCAAGTTCCTTTCATAGCTTAGGTGTCGGTTATACCATATAGTAAGGGCTATAAAAGTGCCAAGTATTTGTTGTACCAAGTGTTATACAACATAAATCAAGATTAGTAATTTAACAAGCAAAGTATTAAAGAGTGAACAAGATAAAAAATATAAAACATGTTACTATCAAACATTAAAGTCCATATTAAGTTTATACCATACTTATTCTTACACCATTAGTGTAACCTTTTCACCTTGATATAATAAACTTAGCTAGACATAATGAAAGAAAGAAAAATAGATAAATAAAATAAGAACATAAATAAGATAGGAGTTACCAAAGCAAAGAAAAGAAATTGAAAGGCACAAACTTGATATTAATGAAAGTAAAGCATAAGTAATACAAAAAATACAAAGAGAGAAAGCAAGAGCATGATCTTGCTCTAGAAACCAAGATGCTTAAAAGCATGGCAAATGCCTCCTTTTATAGGCCAAAATTGGGAACTATTGATTTGATGACTAATTAATGAGTAGGTGGTCAACTCTTGACTTTGTGACAATCATTATCTTCTTTTATCTGCCCAAAACATCATTGATAACATCAAAATTGGAGCCACTTGAAAACATGAAAGTTATAGGAAATTGTCTCAGCTTTCTTATATAAACAATTCAGTTCATTTTGACTTCTAGAACTCCAAATATGGCCAAAATACTGAACAGTACTCGGCCTGGAGGACAGATTCGGGTTTCTTTATTGTTGCAACAATTTGGACTTAAAAATGACCTTTTTAGATCTTAGACTCCATATGAAAGTTATAGGTCTATGTCTTACCTTTCCATCTATATAAGGTAAACCTAAATCTGACATCTATAGCTTGAGTTATGACCCAATTACCGAACACTATTCTGATTTGGATTGCACTGACATCTCTTTTCTAAGATTGACCATCTCTTTATCCTTTGAATTTCAGTTCTTAAATTCATCAATCAATCCTTTTATTTATATGATAGGCCTGCATTTAAAATGAACATTTACCATAAATTAAAGGTATCTTATATTATTATAAAACATGTTTTAGTTAAGGAATTATTGGTACTTCAAGTGCAAAATGATGATATAAAACCTTGATAAAAATACACTTTTAAGTATCAATTATTTATGCCTTTCATTTCCTTTCTTTTACTTAGTTAACTTTTATCTTATTTATATTCTTATTTTATTTATTTACTTTTCTTTCTTTTATTATGTGTAGTTAAGTTTATTAAGTTAAGGTGAAAAAGTTACACTAATGGTGTAAGAATAAGTATAGTGTAAACTCAATATGGACCTTAATGTTTGATACTAATATTTTTATATTTGTTATCTTTTTCAGTCTTTAATACTTTGCTTATAAAATGACTGATTTAGATTTATGTTGTATAACACTTGGTATAACAAATGCTTGAAACTTTCATAGCCCATACTATATGGTATAACCAACATTTGATCTATAAAAAGAACTTGATTTGTTGTTAATATAAGTTATAATCATGAATGCCTGATGACATTTATAAGTATTAGCATTAATCGAATAAGTAACTAATGTAGTCATGTTAACAAGTTGTAATATGATTGGAACATCCTTTGTGTGTGGTTTCTATTTGAGTAATAAGAGTTTATACTATACTTGTTTCACATATTAATGCTCTAACCTTAACATTTGTTGTTATCTGATTAGTACTCAAAAGTGCATTTTTATCATGGTTTTATATCATCATTTTGCACTTAAAATATCAATAACTCCTTAAGTAAAGTACGTTTTATAATAATCTATCTAATAATATAAGATACCTTTAATTTGTGGTAAATGTCCATTTTAAATGCAGACCTATCACATAAGTAAAAGGATTGATTGATGACTTTAAGAACTTCAATTGCAAAGGCAAAGAGATGATCAAACTTAGAAAAGAGATGTCGGTGCAATCCAAACCGGAACACTGTTTGGTAATTGGGTCATATCTAGAGCTATAGATCTCAGATTTAGGTCTACTTTATATGGATGGAAAGGTAAGACATAGGCCTACAACTTTCATGGAGCCCAAGATCTAAAAAGGCCATCTTCAAGTCCAAATTATTGCAACAACAAAGAAGCCCGAATCTGTCCTCCAGCCCGAGCACTGTTCAGTATTTTGGCCATATCTGGAGTTCTAGAAGTCGAAATGAGCTGAATTTTTTACACAAGAAAGCTGAGACAATTGCCTAGAACTTTCATGTTTTCAAGTGGCTCTAATTTTGACGTCATCAATGACGTTTTGGGCAGACAAGAGAAGATAAGGATTGTCACCAAGTCAAGGGTTGGCCATCTACTCATCAATTAGTCATCAAATCAATAGTTCCCAATTTTGGCCTATAAAAGGAGGCATTTGCCATGCATTTAGGCATCTTGGTGTCCAGATCAAGATCATGCTCTTGTTTTCTCTCTTTGTATTCTTTATGCTTTGTTTTCATTAATATCAAGTTTATGCCTTTCATTTCCTTTCCTTTCTTTAGTTAACTTTTATGTTCTTATTTTGTTTATCTATTTTTCTTTCTTTCATTATGTCTAGCTAAGTTAATTATGTCAAGGTGAAAAGGTTACACTAATGGTGTAAGAATAAGTATGGTATAAACTTAATATGGACTTTAATGTTTAATACTAACATGTTTTATATTTGTTATCTTGTTCACTCTTTAATACTTTGCTTGTTAAATGATTAATCTTGATTTATGTTGTATAACAATTGGTACAACAAATGCTTGGCACTTTCATAGCCCATACTGTATGGTATAACCGACACCTGAGCTATGAAAGGAACTTGATTTGTTGTTAACATAAGTTATAATCATGAATGCTTGACGAAATTTACAAGTATTAGCATTAATTGAATAAGATGACTAATGTAATCATGTTAACAATTTATAATATGATTGGAACCTCCTTTGTGTGTGGATTCCAATTGAACAATAAAAGTTTATACTATACTTGTTTGACATACCATTAGTGGAACCTCTAACCTTGACATTTGTTATTATCACTGTTTAATCTTTACTTTAATACTTTATCTCCAAGTTCTCATCATCATCATCATCTTCTTCTCTTTCTTTATTATTATTATTATTGTTAATATTGTGGTTGTTGTTATTTATAATTTGTACAATAACCTCCTTGTGGTTCGACCCCGGTCTTGCCGGGTTATTTATTACTTCGACACTCCTGCACTTGGGAGAAGACATCAATCTCTTTGTCGTGTCATTATCATTGTTTAATCCTTATGTTAATCTTCCATCTTAAAGTTCTCATCAACTTATTCTTTATTATTATTATTATTATTACTAGTATTACTACTACTACTATTAATATTATTATTAATATTATTACTATTATTATTACTATTACTATTGCTGGCACTATTTTTATTGTTATTGTTGTTGTTGTTGTTATTGTTTAATTGTTATCTATAATTTATATAATTATCCTCTCTGTAGTTCGACCCCCATCTTCCTAGGTTATTTATTACTTTGACACTCCTACACTTAGGAGAAGACATCAATCTTTTAGTTGTGTCAAGTTTTTAGCATCGATGTCGGGGAGGTAAGTTCTTGTGCAAATTATAGTATTTATTTTATTTTCTCTTTTCACTTTTCTTATATATAACTTTATTTTTTTGTTTTGTTTCTCTTTCTTATTTTCTTCTTCCTTTTATTTTATTCCTATACGTGCATGAGAGTGTGGTCATGTACATTAAGTGGTAGACTTTATAGGTATCCTCATCATTTTCAGAAAATATGGTCGAAGAAGATAATCAATCACTTCATAAAAGGAATGATGAGAATAACTGTACTAAAACACTTAGATACCACATGAATCCCATAAGAACAAGTGCACCATCATACATAGTTTTCCCTTTTGATGCATCTCATTTCAATTTTAAGCTAGACATTATTCAACTTTTACCTTCTTTTCATGGCTTAGATTTGGAAAATCCATATTTGTATTTAAGAGAATTTGATGAGGTCTACAACATATATACTGATTCAAATTGTATCATGAACACCATCAAATTAAAGTTTTTTCCTTTCTCATTAAAAGATAAAGTTGAAACATGGTTGTAAAATTTGAGACCTGGATTCATTCATGCTTGGGATGAAATGCAACAATAGTTTTTAAAGACGTTTTTTCCATCTCATAGAACAAACTCTTTTAAAATAAAAATCACCACTTTCACTCAAAAGATCCTAATGAAGCAATGTTGTACCTGATTAGTACTTAAAAATGCATTTTTATTAAGGTTTTATATCATTATTTTGCACTTGAAGTATCAATAACTCTTTATCTAAAGCATGTTTTATAATAGTATATCTAATAATATAAGATACCTTTAATTTATAGTAAATATTTATTTTAAATTCAGGCTTATCACATAAATGAAAGGATTGATTGATGAATTTAAGAATTGAAATTGAAAAGGATAAAGAGATGGCCAAACTTAGAAAAGAGATGTTGGTGCAATCTAAATCGAAATACTGTTCGGTAATTGGGTCATATCTTAAGCTATAGATGTCAGATTTAGGTCTACATTATATGGATGGAAAGGTAAGACATATACCTACAACTTTTATATGGAGCTCAAGATCTAAAAAGGTCATTTTGAAGTCCAAATTGTTGCAATAATAAAGAAGCCCGAATCTATCCTCAACCCGAGCACTGTTCAATATTTTGGCTATATCTGGAGTTTTAGAAATTGAAATGAGCTAAAGTTTTTACACTAAAAAGATGAGACAATTTCCAACAACTTTCATGTTTCAAGTGACTCCAATTTAGATGTTATCAATGACGTTTTGGGCAGACAAGAGAAGATAAGGATTGTCACCAAGTCAAGAGTTGGCCACCCACTCATCAATTAGTCATCAAATCAATAGTTTCTAATTTTGGCCTATAAAAGTAGGCATTTGCCATGCATTTAGCCATCTTGGTCTCTAGATCAAGATCATGCTCTTGCTTTCTGTCTTTGTTTTTTTTGTAATGTTTATGCTTTGCTTTCATTAATATTAAGTTTATGCCTTTCATTTCCTTTTCTTTACTTAGTTAAATATTATTTTATTTATGTTCTTATTTTGTTTATTTATTTTTCTTTCTTTTATTATGTCTAGCTAAGTTTATTATGTCAAGGTGAAAAGGTTACATTAATGGTGTAAGAATAAGTATAGTGTAAACTTAATATGGACTTTAATGTTTGATACTAACATGTTTTGTATTTGTTATCTTCTTCACTCTTTAATACTTTGCTTATTAAATGACTAATCTTGATTAATATTGTATAATACTTGGTAGAACAAATGCTTGGCACTTTCATAGCCCATATTGTATGGTATAACCGACACCTGAGCTATGAAAGGAACTTAATTTGTTGTTAATATAAGTTATAATTATGAATGCTTGACGAGATTTACAATGAATGCTTGACGAGATTTACAAGTATTAGTATTAATTGAATAAGATGACTAATGTAATCATGTTAACTATCTATAATATGATTGGAACCTCCTTTGTGTGTGGTTTTCAATTGAATAATAAGAGTTTACACTATATTTGTTTGACATACCATTAGTGGATCCTCTAACCTTGACATTGTTTGTTATTATTGTTTAATTGTTACTTTAACTTTCCATCTCAAAGTTCTCATCAATTTTTCTTCTTCTTCTTTATTATTGTTATTATTATTATTAATACTACTTCTACTACTGGTACTAGTATTATTGTTATTACTATTATTATTGTTGTTGTTATTGTTACTATTTTTGTTGTTTATAATGATTGTTTATAATTTGTACAATTAACCTCCCTGTGGTTCGACCCTGGTCTTATCGGGTTATTTATTACTTCGACACTCCTGCATTTGGAAGAAGGCATCAATATTTTAGTCATGTCAGTACCTAGACTTGCTAAATAAAAATGCTCAAAATTGGGACACTGTAAGTACTTATGAGGCACTGAGTAAAATTTAACCTCATACATCTAATGGAGGTATTTACAACCTTAGGGAAGATCATGACCTCCAAGCCAAGTTTGCATCTTTAGCTAGAAAAGTCGAGGTAATGGAATTTTTTTAAAAAAAGTGGTCAATTAAAATCTATTTGAGACATTATGTGTTAAATCTGTGAAACAAATGAATACTCAACTAATGATTGTTAAACCTTGCCTTATTTTAGGAATATCTTCATGAACAATCCCACGCTTTAAACAGTTTTCAAAGGGCCAACCATAACCCATACTTCCAAATATACAACCCTAGTTGGAGAAATCACCTAAGTTTCAGTTGGAAAAGTGATAATAACAATGTACAAACTTCATAACCACTATTTCAAGCAACTATAATTTCCAAAATTCTCATGGATTTGTGCCTCCTTATACTCCACCTCTTAGAAGAAATCTTGAGGAAACATTACATGCATTCATTAACAAGTAAGAGACAATCAATACTCAACTTGATCAAAGCATGAGGGATTTTAAAGATGCTCTTGTAAAATTGACATCTTCTATCAGTTTTCAAGAGAAAAGTAAGTTTCCATCTCAAACATAATAAAATCTTAAAGGGCAATACAATGCAAATGCAAGTAATTCCGAAAGCCAACATATGGATCAATTCAAATTAGTCATTACTCTTCACAATGGTAAGGTTATTGAAAAACCTACTCTTAAACCTTGTGACTAAGATGATGAGTCAATCTTTGAGGGTAAGGAAGGGGTTGAATATGAAAATTGCAAATAAAAGACTGATTCCTCCTTGCACTTCCATTTCCTTATGGTATGACCAAACAAAGAAAAGTCTATTATAACTCTGAAATCTTTGAAACTTTCAAATAGGTAAGGATCAATATACTTTTGCTAGATGCTATTAAATAGGTTCTTTTCTATGCTAAATTTTTGAAAGATCTATGCACTGTAAAGAGGGAACTAAATGTGAAAAAGAAAGCCTTTTTGGTGGAATTATTAAATGTCATTCTTTAGAATAATAATGATTTGAAATATAAAAACCCTTGTTGTCCTATAATTTGTTGTTTTATTTATGATTAGTACTTAAAAGTGCATTTTCATCAAGGTTTTATATCATCATTTTGCACTTAAAGTATCAATAACTTCTTAACTAAAGGATGTTTTATAATAATATATCTAATAATATAAGATACCTTTAATTTATGGTAAATATTTATTTTAAATACAAGCATATCATATAAATGAAAGGATTGATTGATGAATTTAAGAATTGAAATTGAAAGGACAAAGAGATGGCCAAACTTAGAAAAGAGATGTCGGTGCAATCCAAACTGGAACACTATTTGGTAATTGGGTTATATCTGGAGCTATAGATCTGAGATTTAGGTCTATTTTATATGGATGAAAAGGTAAGACATAGGCCTACAACTTTCATATAGAGCCCAAGACTTAAAAAGGTCATTTTTAAGTCTAAATTATAGCAACAATAAAAACATCTGAATCTGTCTTCCAGCTAGAGCACTATTTAGTTTTTGGCCCATCTCTAAAGTTTTAGAAGACTAAATGACTTCAATTGTTTACACAAGAGAACTAAGATAATTTCCTACAACTTTCATGTTTTCAAGTAGCTCCAATTTTGATATTATCAATGATGTTTTGGGCAGATAAGAAAAGATAAGGATTGTCCCTAAGTCAAGAGTTAGTCACTCACTCATCAATTAGTCATCAAATCAATAGTTTCTAATTTTGGCCTATAAAAGCAGGCATTTGCCATGCATTTAGGCATCTTGGTTTCCGTATCAAGATCATGCTCTCACTTTCTCTCTTTGTATTTTTTGTAATGTTTATGCTTTGCTTTCATTAATATCAAGTTTATACCTTTCATTTCCTTTTCTTTACTTAGTTAACTCTTACCTTACTTATGTTCATATTTTTTTTATTTATTTTTCTTTCTTTCATTATGTTTAGTTAAGTTTATTATATCAAGGTGAAAAAGTTGCATTAATGGTGTAAGAATAAGTATAATGTAAACTCAATATGGACTTTAATGTTTGATACTAACATGTTTTATATTTATTATCTTGTTCACTCTTTAATACTTTGCTTGTTAAATGACTAATCTTGATTTATATTGTATAACACTTGGTACAATAAATGCTTGGTACTTTCATAATGCATACTGTATGGTATAACCGACACCTGAGTTATGAAAGAAACTTGATTTGTTGTTAACAGAAGTTATAATCATGAATGCTTGATGAGATTTACAAGTATTAGCATTAATCGAATAAGTTGATTAATGTAATTATGTTAACAATCTATAATTTGATTGGAACCTCCTTTGTATGTGGTTTCTAATTGAATAATAAGAGTTTATACTATACTTGTTTAACATACCATTAGTGAAACCTCTAATCTTGACATTTGTTATTATCATTGTTTAAACCTTACATTAATATTTCATCTCAAAGTTCTCATCTTCTTCTTTTTTTTTCCTTCTTTTTCTTTATTATTATTATTATTATTATTATTGGTATTACTGCTAATACTACTACTACTACTATTATTGTTGTTGTTGGTATTACTACTATTACTATTGTTGTTGTTGTTGTTGTTGTTGTTGTTATTATTGTTGTTGTTATTGTTATTGTTGTTGTATTATTATCATCTATAATTTATACAATTAACCTCTCTATGGTTCGACCCCGGTTTTGCCGGGTTATTTATTACTTTGACACTTTTGCACTTGGAAGAAGACATCAATCTTTTAGTTTTGTCAAATAGAGAACATAAAATTGAAAGAGCCTTACTTGATCTTAGAGCTAGTATGAATTTACTTTCATGTTTAGTTTTTCAGAGTCTCAATCTAGATGAGTTAAAACCAACTTCTATAACTCTCTTACTTGCTGATAGATCTATAAAAGTGCCTAGAGGAATAGTTGAAGATGTGTTAGTACAAGTTAATAATTCATTCAAACATGTGTATCCTTATAGGGCCTTTGATATTGAGAATCCAAAGAATGATAATGTTTTTAAGATAAATGGACATTAGTTGAATGCTTACTTTGATAATTTTCCTAGTAAAAATGAATCCACTAGTTTAAATGATCCTAGAAATAAAGGTTGATTATTTTATTTTTCTCACATCATTTTTGTATTTTTTTGTGACTTTTTGTTTGCTAATCTCACTCACCCTCGTTAAATGGTGGATAACAGTGCTCCATGACTATTAAGTCTGTTCTTTCATTTTCCTATGATAACTAATATCTGTGTATATATTTGTTTAATTCGTTATTTCTTCTCTTCTCTCTGCATCTCTTTTCCACTTCTCATCTTAAAAAATGGACACCACTCTTGAAAAATTAAAAAAGTATTTTCCTGTTTTGCCTCAAGATGTGATTATAGAAATTTACCGAGCTAGGTGTGCAAGATTGAGGTTATTGATGAACCATGGAATTCCTAAAGAGATTCCTTGGTTAATTGAATCAAAGGTTTGATTATCAGGTAAGTTTTTCAATTCTTTCATTTCACACATGCTTAAAACAGGTAAAACAACTTTTGCAAAGAAACGTCATGCAAAACAACTAAAAGTCTGCCATCGATGTGCCAAATGAACTTGCAATGCACAATGTCATTCTTTAGAAATGGTATTTGTAAACCGTGTAGATAAAATACTATTCATTAAGGATGGCCTGAGTAAAAGGTTTTTAGATAATCTTCTATTAACTTTTGAGACGCATCCAAGTAGAGATGTATGTTGTGCAATTCATAATTTATGGCAATTATTTTATAAAAAAATGCTCGACATACTCTTAGTAATTTGACTAAACAAGACCTTGTTTGCTGGTTTTTAAAAAAACTAGATAAGAAACCTATCCCTAACCCATAGAGGATGTTTAAGCCATTCTTTGACATAAAACCAAAGAAAGAAGTATGCCACAATCACAACTATGATTTGAGTCTTAGTTTGTAAAAAGTTGTGTCTTTTGGTTTTATTAATAGTATAATATTTGTGTTTTGTTTTTTCTTGATTTATGTTGTATAACACTTGGTACAACAAATGCTTGGAACTTTCATGGCGCATACTGTATGGTATAACCAACACTTGAGCTATGAAAAGAACTTGATTTGTTGTTAATATAAGTTATAATCATGAATGTCTGACGAGATTTACAAGTATTAACATTAATCAAATAAGATAACTAATGTAATCATGTTAACAATTTATAATCTGATTAGAACCTCTTTTGTGTGTGATTTCTAATTGAATAATAGGAGTTTATACTATACTTGTTTGATATACCATTAGTAGATCCTTTAACCTTCACATTTATTGTTATTATTTTTTAATTCTTACATTGATCTTCCATCTCAAAGTTTTTATCAACTTCTTCTTCTTCTTCTTCTACTACTACTACTACTGATACTACTATTACTATTCTTATTATTCTTATTGTTGTATTGTTATCTATAATTTATACAATTAACCTCCTGATGGTTCGACACTCCTCACTTAGGAGAAAACATCAATCTTTTGGTTGTGTCATCGGTGATGATTTTCAATCATTTTTCTTGATTTGGGGTCTTGGGAGTTGCCACCTAGTATTTGGTTGAAAGCTATTAGGAGACTTGGATATACTGGTCTTTATTAGAGATTTGAGGGTAAAAGACTGGTTGTGGCAAGGGAAGGTATGAACCACCGAGCGCACCCTACCTGAGGTAAGCTACTTCATGATTTGATATGATTTAAAAATAAAATATTAGCCAAATTCTAATACTTTGATAAATCAGTTATTAAATTCCAAAATATATGTAGAAACATATTCTTGCATTTTCATGGAAAATACAATATAATTTTATTTGTCCTTAAGATATTTAATCATTTTCAAATTAAGCAATTAAATTCTTTTTTTTGTCTTTTTAATTCTATAATTCAATAACATATACATAAAAAAAATACAAATACACACATATCTCTTTTTATTATGTTTTTCTCATTCAATATCTTTTACATTAAAAAAACAACAATAAAGATTAAAAAAATCAAATACAATTCAAAATTACAAAAAAAAAACCCAAAAAATCTATAGGAATTGCATGAATGGCTTTTTTAACCATTTGGAACAATGCTGGAAGGTTTTCTAGATGCGAAACTAGTCGCGACATGTCTTTCCCATGCACTACTGCCACTGGTGGTGCATGGGTTAACTTGCCGTCATAAGAAAGTCCAACCATCAGGGGGGCTCTAGAATAGTTTCCTCCTCTCTTCTCTTCCCTGCCTCTGGTAGCTTTCACCATAACCTGTAAAAAGAAAAAGAGAAACACAAGTAGTCTATTTTAAGTTTTTTATAAATCAATTTTCTTTTGCTTTCCATTCAGATTTGTTTCCACTACAAATTTCCTCATTTACAGGCGGTCAATGGCTTTGAGTTCAAGGCATCTATGGTTGGATGACAAAGGCATAAAGGGGTGTGGCTCTACTAGTTGAATGAGATGAAGAGGTTACTAGATGCTACTATTTAGTGAGGTTTATTGGGTTAAGACCTATAAGGGTCGGGGGGTTGTGGTTGGACTAAAGAGGGAGAACATGACTGAGACAGAGATGGGAGTAGTTGAAGAATACAATGAGGGCAGCTGCTATGTATAGTCTAAAGATGAAAGGAGTAATGGCCAGTCTCTGTCAAATGGAGCTGGAAATAATGATGGGGAAATTGATATGTGGCTTTGGCTCTGATACGACTAAAAGATTGATGTCTTCTTCCAAGTGCAGGAATGTAGCAGTAATAAATAACCCGACAAGACTAGGATTGAACCACAAGAAGGTTAATTGTACAAATTATAAACAACAACAACAGTAACAATAACAACAACAATAATAGTAGCAATAATAATACTAGTAGTAGTAGTAGTAGTAGTAGTAATAGTAATAGTAATAGTAATAGTAATAATAATAATAATAATAATAATAATAAAGAAGAAGAAAAATTGATGAGAACTTTGAGATGGAAAATTAAAGTAATGATTAAACAACCATAACAAACAATGTCAAGGTTAGAGGATCCACTAATTGTATGTCAAACAAGTATAGTATAGACTCTTATTATTCAATTGAAAACCACACACAAAAGAGATTCCAATGAGATTATAGATTGTTAACATGATTACATTAGTCATCTTATTCAATTAATGTTAATACTTATAAATTTCATCAAGCATTCATGATTATAACTTATGTTAACAACAAATCAAGTTCCTTTCATAGCTCAGGTGTCGGTTATACCATACAATAAGGGCTATGAAAGTGCCAAGTATTTGTTGTACCAAGTGTTATACAACATAAATCAAGATTAGTCATTTAACAAGCAAAATATTAAAGAGTGAACAAGATAACAAATATAAAACATGTTACTATCAAACATTAAAGTTCATATTAAGTTTATACGATACTTATTCTTACACCATTAGTATAACCTTTTCACCTTGATATAATAAACTTAGCTAGACATAATGAAAGAAAGAAAAATAGATAAACAAAATAAGAACATAAATAAGATAAGAGTTACTAAAGCAAAGAAAAGGAATTAAAAGGCATAAATTTGATATTAATGAAAGCAAAGCATAAGCAATACAAAAAATACAAAGAGAGAAAGCAAGAGCATGATCTTGCTCTAGAAACCAAAATGCTTAAATGCATAGCAAATGCCTTCTTTTATAGGCCAAAATTGGGAACTATTAATTTGATGACTAATTAATGAGTAGGTGGCCAACTCTTGACTTTGTGACAATCATAATCTTCTCTTGTCTGCCTAAAACATCATTGATAAATTTAAACTTGGAGCTACTTGAAAACATAAAATTTGTAGGAAATTGTCTCATCTTTCTTGTGTAAAAAATTTAGCTCATTTTGACTTCTAGAATTCTAGATATGGCTAAAAAATTTGTGTTTTTTTCTTTTTTTTTTTAATTATATACTATCCCTTTCCCTTAGTTGTTACCTTTAACAAAAGAACATAAATAATGTAATAATCAAATATGCAACCCACAATCATATGTTAAAGTGTGTGTGTAAATTAAGGTTTAAGAATACATGTTAAATAAGTATATGAGCAATGAAGGCATCAACATGGTTAAACATTGCATTCATTCGAGCTGACATTGTAGAGACCTAAAGTTCCTCTCCAATTGTTTTTCCAATGATATCCCCTTGTGCTAAAGCTTCGGAACGACCCCCAAAACCTAGAAATCCTTAATTAATTGTATTTTATCTTCATGATTTATAAATACCATTCCTAAAGAAAGACATTGTGCATTACAAGTCCATCTAGCACATCGATGACAGACTTTCAGTTGTTTTACACGACATTTCTTTGCAAATGTGCTTTTACCTATTCTAGGCATGTGTGAAATGAAGGAGTTAGAGGACTCACATGATAATCGGACCTTTGCTTCAATCAACCAGCGAATATCTTTAGAAATTCCATGATTCATTAACAATCTCAATCTTGCACATCTAGCACGGTAAATTTTTATAATCGCATTCTGAGGTAGAGCGGAAAAATACTTTTTTAATTTTTTAAGATTAATGTCCATTTTCAAATAAGAATTGGAAGAAAGATTCAAAGCATTGCACAAAAATACACAAATATCTGTTATTCAGGAAACTGAAAGAACCAACTTAAGTCACGGAGTACCATTATCTGCCATTTGACTAGGGTAACATAAACTAGCAAAAATCACTAAAAAAACAAAAAAATAATATGAGAAAAAAAATCAATCTTTATATACAGGATCACCTAATTCAATAGAGTCATGTTCAATTTAAAAATTATCAAAGTAAACTTTCAGACGATGTCCATTTACCTTGAAAACATTGTCATTCTTTGGATTCTCGATGTCGTAGGCCCTATATGAATACACATGTTTCACAATAAAAGGACCGCTCCATCTTGATCTGAATTTTCTAGGAAATAAATGCAGTCGAGAATTATAAAGCAAGATGTTTTGACCAACATTGAATGTTTTTCTTAGTATATTCTTGGCATGAAACTCTTTGATTCTTGCTTTATGAATTCTTGAATTTCCATATGCATCATTTCTTATTTCCTCAAGCTCATTTAATTGTAATTTTCGCAGTTGACTAGCATCATCCAGATTTGAATTGAAAGCTTTAATAGCTCAATAAGCTTTATGTTCAAGTTCCACAGGCAACTGACAAGGTTTTCCGTAGACTTGCCTAATGATGTTTTATAAGCAGTTCAATAAGCCCAAAATGCATCATTAAGTCTTAAAGACTAGTCTTTCCTATTAGGGTTTACTGTTTTCTCCAAAATATGTTTGATTTACCTATTAGTAAGCTCTACTTGTCCACTTGTTTGAGGATAATAAGGGGTGGCAACTTTATGTGTGATTCCATATTTCTTCATTAAAGACTCAAATGACTTATTATAGAAATGTGTTCCACCATCACTTATTATGGCTCGAGGGACTCCAAATCAACTCAAAATATTTTCTTTCAAAAACTTTATTACTGTTTTGTGATCATTGTTTTGATTTGGAATTGCCTCTATCTATTTTGAAACATAATCTGTTGTGACTAATATGTATAAGAAACTAAATGATAGAGGGAATGAACCTACGAAATCTATACCTCAATGATGTAACCATATTATTCGATAGTTTCACCCATATTTACCTAATGTTTTGTCCATTTTTTATATGTAAAATGCCTTGATATTCTTTGTTTTATGTTTTGAAGGCACTTTTGAATGAAAAATGCAAAAAAGAGTAAATTGGATATAATTGGCATATTTGACATTCAATCGATGTTTTGTGCAGAGCGTGAGTTCTAGAGATCAAAATGAAGTGATTCTAGTGGCACTAAAAAGCTAACATCCATACCTTTCTAGAAATATAATGCAAGAAAAATAAAAAGAGAAAGATCATGGAAATCACATCCTTCAAAGTCAAATCTCGCATTCTGCCATTGTTGACCTTTGTCTATTCAAAATTCAATATTTGGAGCTATAGAAATCCAATTTATACAAACTCAATTTTTTTGGATTCCTGACTCAAATTTCTGTAAACGCTCTAAATTTCATCCAAAAACAATGTCAGATGAGGGAGATATGAGTTTTCAAAGATGACAATTGAATTTTACCAGCAATCAGGTTTCGTGAAGAAATAAGTCCAAATTACGTTTCGAAGCTTCTAAACTGTCATCCAAGTTTTTATATCAGCAATTTATCTCCTCTAAGTTAGAGTTTGAAGATTTCATGTAAGGATATTTCTCTTTTTTAGGAAAAATAGTTATTGAAGTACTTAAATGTCAATTGTCAACTTAAAGGAGGACTACTTTGTAAATTAGGAACTATGGTTTCTCAGCATATAAAAAGAAAGAGAGAGAGGTGAGAAGGGGGGCAGCAGCCAGAAGTTAAGAAACATAAATTCTCTCCTCTACAAATCCAAAAAATCATGCTCTCTTTATTCTTTAAGAGTAGTTGTTCAATAGTTATGTAAGGCTAAGCTCTTTTCTTGGTTGCAAGGACACAACAAACCTTCAAATTTCAAGAACCGTGAGATTTATTCTTCCTTTTATTTTCAGTTTATATTAAGAATAAGTATGATTGTTTTTCTATGCATATTTTCTATGATTGTTGTTGATAATTGCTAGAGCGAAACTCTAAGTTATTATTGTGAAATTTATTGCTAAGTTTGATATCAAAACTGGAGTTGTGATTTATGAACTTGTGAAGCAACTAAGCTTGATAATTATGGCGGAACTACATTATTAAACTTAGGGAGAACACTCAAATATCTAGTTCTTAGGGCTGCCATTGAACAAAATCATTAATGCGGACAATGTGATTGTTTGTTGGTTAGGGTTAGTTATATAGCAGATCCGTTAATTAACCAACATTAAGAAAAGATAAAAATTCAGAATATAAATTGTAGTTTTGTTTCAAGGATTGGTTCTAATTTCCATTGGTGGATGTGTGTTTGCAACCAGGGTTTGTTTTCTTGATAAATTTTGAGTTCAATTGATTTTGTTTGCTAGTTTAATTTCTACCATAGTGTAGATAATTACAAATCAAAACCCTCCAATTGCATAACATATAGCATAAAAATCTGAACTAAATCTTCCTTGTGGGATCGACTCTATACTATCTTGTGTGTTGTGTTTTAAGCTAGGGTACTTAATTTGAGCGACCACAACATCACAATAAATTTTGGCGTCGTTGCCAGGGAAGTAATCTTAATTGATTCTTGTACTTGTATTGTTATTTTTAGTTGCTGTGATTTTTTATTTATATTTCTGGAAAAAAAAGAGAAACAAAATTTTTGCTTGCGGTGGTACTGTTCAAAACAGAATTATTCATGGAAGTAGGTTTCGGTTTTTCTTTTCCTGAAGGAAAACAATGTTCTGAACAAGACTAGTAATAACTACTAGCCCCACCCTATTGGGGCCAAATTTCACTGTTTCCTAAGGTTTTAAGGTAGTTTTAGTTTTCTAGCGTAGGATTTTCATACAATTTGCATGGTTTTCGGTCTCTTGTGTCATTGGTTTCTTTTGAGTTTTCTTGATAATTTATGCAAGTAACCCATACTACTAATCAAATTTAAATGCATTTGGACCTTGAAATAGAAAAAACTTTACGCAGGTTACGCAAGGAAGCTCGCCTCAACACCATGGCTATTGCACGACAACAAACACTCAAGGAGCTTGTTACTCCTAACGTGGAAAATCAGCCACTATGTATAAACATTGACAATAATATAAACTTTGAGCTCAAATATGGTTCTATATATTTGTTACCAACATTTAATGGTCTTGTAGGAGAAGATCCTCATACTCATCTCAAGGAGTTCCATATGGTTTATGTTGTCATGAAACCAAATGGAGTTGATGAAGAACAAGTTAAGTTGAAAGTTTTCCCTTTCTCTTTAAAAGGGGCAGCAAAGGCATGAATTTTCTCTATTCTTCCAGGATCTATTGGAACTTGGAATGCCATGAAAAAGATTTTCCTTAAGAAGTATTTCCTAGCATCTCAAGTTGCCAACATAAGGAAAGAAATATGTGGGATTCGGCAATCTATGGAGAGACACTCTTTGAGTATTGGGAGAGATTTGAGCAACTATGCATTCAATGCCCTCATCATCAAATACCCGATCAATTGCTCATTCAATATTTCCATGAAGTATTGATGCCTACTGACCGTAGTATCATTGATACTGCAAGTGGAGGCGTATTGGTGGATAAGACACCCGAGGCTGCACGTCAATTGATCTCAAACATGGTAGCTAACTCAGAATAATTTGGCACTCGTGGAGACTTCTCTAACAAACGAGTAAATAAGGTAAGTATTTCTAACCTTGAAAATAAAGTTAATGATCTTACTTCTCTTGTGAGTTCTTTGGCTTGTGGAAATGTCCAGCAGGTGAAAGTTTGTAGCATATGCTCCTTACAAGGACATGCTTCGGATATATGCCCAACAATACAAGAAGATTACATTGAACAAGCTCATGCAATTGATGGAGCATTCAACAGACAACCCCAGCGTAAATATGATCCCTTTTCCAACATGTACAATCCTGGATGGAGAGATCATCCCAACAACTTATGCTATGGCAACCCATCCAAACAAGGCAATTAAAGCCGACAATTCCATCCCCATGGATTTCAGCCCCAATAGAATTATCAAGCAAGAAAACCCCCTCCATTCACAAACTCCAATGTTACGGGGTCATCATCCAATCATGATCTTCATAAGATGATGAAAAATTTGGCTTCTAATATTGTTACCTTGCAACAAAATGTCATGTCTTTTCAATAGGAAACAAGGTAAAGTATTCACAACTTAGAGAAGCAAATGGAGCAAGTAGCTTCAAGTGTAGGGAAATTAGAGTCACAAATGAATGAAAAATTGCCCTCCCAAGCATTGAATCCAAAAGAGAATGTTAGTGTGATCATGTTGAGAAGCGGGAAAGAACTTGAAGAGAAAAGGTCAAAACAAATTGAGATGGAGGAAGAAAAAGAGAAAGAAATTGAATTGAGTACAAAGAAGAAATATCATTGACATGACGAAAAGATTGATGTCTTCTCCCAAGTGTAGGAGTGTTGAAGTAATAAATAACCCAACAAGACCAGGGTCGAACCACAGGGAGGTTATTGTACAAATTAATACAACAACAACAATAACAACAACAATAACAATAATAATAATAATAATAACAACAACAACAACAACAACAATAATAAAGAAGAAGAAGAAGATGAGAACTTTGAGATGAAATATTAAAGTAAGGATTAACAATGATAATAACAAATGTCAAGGTTAGAGGTTCCACTAATGGTATGTCAAACAAGTATAGTATAAACTTTTATTGTTCAATTAGAATCCACATATAAAGGAGGTTCCAATCATATTATAGATTGTTAACATGATTACATTAGTCATCTTATTTAATTAATGCTAATACTTGTAAATTTCATCAAGCATTCATGATTATAACTTATGTTAACAACAAATCAAGTTCCTTTCATAGCTCAGGTGTCGGTTATACCATACAGTATGGGCTATGAAAGTGCCAAGCATTTGTTGTACCAATTGTTATACAAAATAAATCAAGATTAGTCATTTAACAAGCAAAGTATTAAAGAGTGAATAAGATAACAAATATAAAACATGTTAGTATGAAACATTAAAGTCCATATTAAGTTTATACCATACTTATTCTTACACCATTAATGTAACCTTTTCACCTTGACATAATTAACTTAGCTAGACATAATGAAAGAAAGAAAAATAGATAAACAAAATAAGAACATAAATAAGAGTAGAGTTAAGAAAGCAAAGCAAAGGAAATGAAAGGCATAAACTTAATATTAATGAAAACAAAGCATAAACACTACAAAGAACACAAAGAGAGAAAACAAGAACATGATCTTGATCTGGACACCAAGATGCCTAAATGCATGGCAAATGCCTCCTTTAATAGGTCAAAATTGGGAAATATTGAATTGATGACTAATTGATGAGTAAATGGCCAACCCTTGACTTGGTGACAATCTTTATCTTCTCTTGTCTGCCCAAAACATCATTGATGACGTCAACATTAGAGCCACTTGAAAACATGAAAGTTCTAGGAAATTGTCTCCGCTTTCTTGTGTAAAAAATTCAGCTCAGTTTGACTTCTAGAACTCCAGATATAGCCAAAATACTAAACAGTGCTCGGGCTGGAGGACAGATTCGGGCTTCTTTATTGTTACAATAAGTTGGACTTGAAAATTACCTTTTTAGATCTTAGGCTCCATATAAAAGTTGTAGGCCTATGTCTTACCTTTTCATCCATATAAAGTAAACCTAAATCGGAGATCTATAGCTCCAGATATGACCCAATTACCGAATAGTGTTCCGGTTTGGATTGCACCGATATCTCTTTTCTAACTTTGATCATCTCTTTGCCTTTGCAATTGAAGTTCATAAAGTCATCAATCAATCCTTTGATTTATGTAATAGGCCTGCATTTAAAATGGACATTTACCATAAATTAAAGGTATCTTATATTATTAGATAGATTATTATAAAACGTACTTTAGTTAAGGAGTTATTGATACTTTAAGTGCAAAATGATGATATAAAACCATGATAAAAATGCACTTTTGAGTACTAATCAATCATCCTTCTCCATAAACTAAAACATCGACCAACACTTCAAAGGTAACTCCTCCCTCAATAAATTCCAGTTTTAAAGCAATTCCACCATTTCCTGTGAGTTCTTCTAGGTCAAAGAACGAGGATAAAGAAAAATAAATTTTAGAGGTTTTCAAAAAAGTAGAACTCAACATTCCTTTGCTTGATGCTATCAAGCAAATTCCTAAGTATGCTAAATTTTTAAAAGAGTTGTGTGCTACCAAGAGAGCTTTCAAATTGAAAGGTCATGAAATGGTAAGTATGGGTGAAGTTGTGTCTGCTATTGTTCAAAAGAATATGCCTTTGAAGCAAAAAGACCCACGTTTGTTTACTATCCCATGTATTATTGGTAATGCTAGTTTCAAGAGGGCCTTATATGATTTAGGTGCATCCATTAGTGTTATGCCTAAATATGTTTATGATTCTCTTAGTCTTGAGCCTTTGCATAAAACTAGCATTGTAATACAGCTTGTGGATTGTAGTTTGGTTTACCCACTTGGTGTGATAGAGGATGTCCTAGTCAAGATTGATACTTTGGTTATTCCATGTGACTTTTATACTCTTGATATGGAACATGATTCTTGTGATTTATCAACCAGCAATCCTATATTATTTAGAAGACCATTCTTGCAAACTGCCAGCACAAAGATTGATTATGGTAAGGATACCTTGTCTATGGAGGTAGGAGATGAAAAAATTGAATTCAATTTTCATGATGCAATGAAATATCCTTATAGCAATGTTTATTCTATCACATGCTATGACCAAATTGATAAGTGTGTGTAGCAAGTTTGTGATTTTGATTGCGAAGATGGATTAAGCATAACTTTGAGCTATGGCTATGATTTCACCAAGATAGAAGAGATGGAGAGGCACATATGTGCTTCCCAAAACATGAACAAATCAGTATTGGCCTTATAAGCTTTACAAACCATTCCCTATAGTAATGTCTTTATTGATTTATTACTCTCACATAAAAAGCTTTTGCCATCTATTTTACAGGCCCCCGAGTTAGAATTAAAACCTTTGCCCGATAATTTGAAGTATGTATTCATTAGCGAGAATAATACACTTCCCGTTATCATAGCAAAAGGTTTGACAAGTATACAAGAGGAAAAACTTGTGAAGTTGTTGTGTGATCACAAAACGACCATTGGATGGACTTTAGCTGACATCAAGGGCATTACTCCCTCAATGTGTATGCATCACATACTATTGGGGGACAACACAAAACCAACAATGGAAATGCAAAGGAGGTTGAACCCGCTTATGATGGAGGTAGTGAAAGTTGAAATTTTAAAATTGTTAGATGCAGGAGTCATTTACCCCATCACTGACAGTAAATGGGTGGCGCCAATCCATGTGGTGCCTAAAAAGACCGAAATCACTTTGGTGAAAAGCAAAAATTATAAGCTCATTCCTACTCGTATCTTGAGTGGATGGAGAATGTGTGTTGATTACAGAAAGCTCAATCTTTCTACACGCAAAGATCATTTCCCATTACCATTCATAGATCAAATGCTTGAACACCTAGCAGGTAAGTCTTTTTATTACTTTCTTGATGGATATAGTGGATACAATCAGATTGTTATTAATCTTGAGGATCAAGAACAAACTACATTTACTTGTCCATTTGGTACATATGCATATAGGAGAATGCCTTTTGGTCTTTGTAATGCTCCTGCAACTTTTCAAAGATGCATGATGAGTATTTTTTCTGACTATGTTGAAAGAATAATCGAGGTTTTTATGGATGATTTCATGGTGTATGGTGATTCTTTTGATAAATGTCTAGAAAATTTATCTTTGATCCTAAAAAAGTGCATTGAAACAAACCTTGTCTTGAACTATAAAAAGAGTTATTTTATGGTAGAACAAGGAATAGTTCTTGGGCATGTTGTGTCTTCACGTGGATTACAAATTGATAAAGCTAAGATAGGTGTTATTTCATCATTGCCTTACCCCTCATGCGTAAGGGATGTTTGTTCTCTTCTAGGTCATGCAGGTTTCTATCGACGCTTTATCAAAGATTTCTCGAAGATTACAGCACCTTTGTGCAGACTATTAACCAAAGAACTGGATCTTGTGTTTGATCAAGCTTGTAAAAATGCCTATGACACGCTTAAGAGACGTGTCACATCTGCCCCTATCATCCAACCACCAAATTGGGATGAACCTTTTGAGATAATGTATGATGTAAGTAACTATACGGTAGGAGTTGTGCTTGGGCAAAGAATTGGGAAGAATTTGCATATTATTGACATGACGAAAAGATTGATGTCTTCTCCCAAGTATAGGAGTGTCGAAGTAATAAATAACCCGGCAAGATCGGAGTCGAACCACTGGGAGGTTATTGTACAAATTATAAATAACAATACAACAACAACAATAATGACAATAATAGCAATAATAATAATAATAATAATAATAGCAATAATAAAGAAGAAGAATAAAATGAGAACTTTGAGATGAAATATTAAAGTAAGGATTAATAATGATAATAACAATTGTCAAGGTTAGAGGTTCCACTAATGGTATGTCAAACAAGTATAGTATAAACTCTTATTGTTCAATTGAAAACCACACACAAAGGAGGTTCCAATCATATTATAAATTGTTAACATCATTACATTAGTCATCTTATTCAATTAATGCAAATACTTGTAAATTTTCATCAAGCATTCATGATTATAACTTATGTTAACAACAAATCAAGTTCCTTTCATAACTCAGGTGTCGGTTATACCATACAGTATGGGTTATGAAAGTGCCAAACATTTGTTGTACCAATTGTTATACAACATAAATCAAGATTAGTCATTTAACAAGCAAAGTATTAAAGAGTGAATAAGATAACAAATATAAAACATGTTAGTATCAAACATTAAAGTTCATATTAAGTTTACACTATAGCTCCAGATATGACCCAATTACCAAACAGTGTTCCGGTTTGGATTGCACCGACATCTCTTTTCTAAGTTTGATCATCTTTTTGCCTTTGCAATTGAAGTTCTTAAAGTCATCAATCAATCCTTTCATTTATGTGATAGGCCTGCATTTAAAATGGATATTTTTCACAAATTAAAGGTATCTTATATTATTAGATAGATTATTATAAAATGTACTTTAGTTAAGGAGTTATTGATACTTCAAGTGCAAAATGATGATATAAAACCATGTTAAAAATGCACTTTTGAGTATTAATCACACTCCCCAATTAGCTTATTACTAGTCCCTAATAATCAAAGCGTTAAAATAGAAAAATAATTTGCAAATTCCATAAAGCAAGGTATTCATCATTTAACTTCCATTGCTCTATACAGATAAACAAACTCTTGTTAGATTTATATACCTGCTCAATACCTCTTAACAAGATATTCATAAACCTTTCTTTTGCGCTCAATGTATCAACACATAATTCTAGGGCTTTTCTTGGAAGAAAACAAAATTTTTGTTCTAATGTTTAAGGTTAACTTCCTTGGGTTGGGATTATTATTTTTGTCTATTTTTATTTTTAAATATACATATAATTTAAAACACCATGCATCTTTAACCCATGTAACAAGCTTTCAACTAATGATTCCCAGACTAGTTGGTCTTAGGGCATCAGGTGTTAAGACACCCCTACGAGCTTAGTAACTCGGGTCGCAGATACTGATATGTAGATAGTGCAATGTTTGATTCCCTTAAGCTTTTCTCTTTAACCCGTGTAACAAATGTTGAGCCAATAGCTCCCAAGCTAGTTGACTTTAGGGTATTAGGTGTTAAAACACCCCTCCAAGCTTAGTTGCATAGATTAGGGAGGCTACGAAACCAAACTTATCTATATTTTTATTATTATCAAATTTTTTTTCTTTTTCTCTTTTTTTTCCTTTTTTTTGTTTTTTAATTATATAGTATCCCTTCCCCTTAGTTGTTACCTTTAACAAAAGAACATAAATAATGTAATAATCCAATATGCAACCCACAATCATATGTTGAAGTGTGTGTGTGTAAATTAAGGTTTAAGAATACATGTTAAATAAGTATATAAGCAGAATTAAGTGATAACAATGCAAGAGTTTGTAAATCTGAATATTTCAAGAAGTATTATGATAGACCTTGTTACGAATGATTACTAAGATGTGTCTCAAGAGTCATAAAAGATTTTCCTTACTCTGCCATCAAAGTAACGATCATTTTGCACATACTTTATGAAATAGAAAACACGGTTTTTTTTAGCTACTACCCTCTCCCCCCAACTAAAACAAGACATTATTCTCAATGTTTAAAGATAAAAAGATAGAGTATAGAAGATATCACCTGAAATAATGAACACTGACAAACCTGAAAGACACTAAAACAAATATAAGTAATAACAAAACACAATAATAAAATCAAAAGACACAAAGATTCACAAATGAAGGCTCGAATCCAATCTAAGCTTTTTATGGCTTTCCTTGGTTGACCAATTTATGCGACTCATGGAAGGATCAATTACAGGAATGAAAGATTGTAGTTGGTCAATCAATTGTTTAGCAGTAGCAGCAGAGATTATATTTTTCGTGCAGAAGATGTTAGAAATTCCTGTTCCACAGCGTGATCATGAAAAGACAACTTATTATAATAACCATTAACATTTAACAAACCTATGGGTTTATGGTGAATGTGCAGTTGAGCCCAAGAGGAAATATGAAAGATCTCTTCCAATGTGCCTAGACCACTTAGTAAAGCAATGAAGGCATCAGCATGGTTAAACATTATATTCATTCGAGCTGACATTGTAGAGACCTGAAGTTCCTCTCTAATTGTTTTTCCAATGATGTCCCCTTGTGCTAAAGCTTCGGGGACGACCCCCAAAACGTGACTACCTCTTAAAAATACAACTATTGACACACCTCTCATTAACCCAAGACTGCCTCCCCCATATACTAAATGAATCTTTCTCTCAGCTAGCACTTGACCAAGATGATTTGGTGATTCTAAAAACTCCTTTTCTTTCCTAGGACTAGATCCACCAAAAACACAAATATTTCTTATGTGATGACCTGGGGAACTTGCCATTTCTACACACTTCAATATTTATTACATGTATGGGTTGAGTAGAAATGAAAGGAAGGAAGAGAGGGTTTTATAGATGAGAAATTAAAAAGGCAATCATAACACCTATATGTAGGCTAACTAGAGTCTCACACACACACACTCTCTCTCTCTTTATTTATTTATTTATTTACTTAAAAAAAAAGCATGAATATGTATAAGTAGTTGTGATTGTGGCTCACATCTTCCCTTGGTTTTACATCTAAGAACGGCTTAAACGCTCTCTATGGGTAGGAGATAGGCTTACCATCCAGTTTTCTTAAAAACTGGCAAACAGGGTCTTTTTTAGTCAGATTCCCAAGACTAAGTCGATCATGTTCTTTATGAAATAGTGGCCATAAATCATGAATTGCACGATGCACATCTCTATTAGGATGTGTCTCAAGAGTCAAAAGAAGGTTATCTAAAGACTCCTTACATAGGCCATCCTTGATGAATTGTATTTTATCTTCACGGTTTATAGATACCATTCCTAAAGAACGACATTGTGTATTACAAGTTCATCTAGCACATCGATGACAAACTTTCAGTTGTTTTGCATGACGTTTCTTTGTGCTTTTACCTGTTCCAAGCATGTGTGAAATGAAGGAGTTAGAGGACTTACCTGATAATCAGACTTTTGCTTCAATCAACCAGCGAATATCTTCAAGAATTCCATGATTCATTAACAATCTCAATCTTGCACATCTAGCACGGTAAATTTTTATAATCGTATTCTGAGGCAGAGCGGGAAAATAAGATATCAGTTATTGTGGGAAACTGAAAGAACCGACTTAAGTCACGAAGTACCGTTATCCGCCATTTGACCGGGGTGAGAGAAACTAGCAAAAATCACTCAAAAAGAAATACAAAAACAATGTGAGAGAAATAAAATAATCAACCTTTATCTACAAGATCATTCCAACCAGTTGATTCATTTTCACTAGGAAAATTATCAAAGTAAGCATTCAAACGATGTCCATTTTCCTTAAATCATTATCATTCATTGAATTCTCAATATCATAGGCCCTATAAGGATTGCTCCATCTTGATCTTAACTCGCTAGGAAATGCATAAAGTTGAGAATTATAAAACAAAACTTTTTGACCAGTATCAACTTTTTGATAATTTTCACATGTTTTGCAGAATGCATGTGTGTCCATGAACATGATGGGCCAATAAAATCCATTTTGAAAGATTTTTGTATCTATCTTTTTTGATGAAAAATAACTTCCACATGCTTCAGAATGACAAAGTTTAATGACACTACTTGCCTCATTATCGGGAATGAATCTTTGAAATATTTGATCAGGACAATATGTGAATAAGTTAGGGTCATCACCATAAAAGTTCTTCACTTTGTTCAAAAACTTTTCTTTATCTTAGGTACTCCAATCAGCTGGCAAATCTCCTAAAGCAAGAAAATTGATATTTTTATTATACCAAGGCATTGGATTAAGAGAAAGTAAGGATTCGTTAGGAAAGTAATCATTGATTAGTGTGATGTCAGATGTTGAATTTGTTGTCATTGTTGACAAAACATTCACATCAACATTTTCGGTGCTTTTTTCATCTGTGATTTCTTTCTTAGAATAAATCATTTGCAAATCTTCAGATTCATCCAACTCATTTTTACTTAAAGTAGATTCAAGTTGATTATAAACTAATTCATCAATATGATCTACTTTTTATAAATCATTATCATCTCCAGGTTGCTTGCAAATGTTGAAAATATTCATCTCCAATGTCATGTTTCCAAATAATAGTTTCATCAGTCCATTCGTATAATTAATCAATGCATTAGAAGCAAGAAACGGACGTCCTAAAATAACATGAAATGAATTACATGCCTCAACAAGCTGTGTGTCCAAGACAACAAAATCCACAGGATAAATGAATTTATCGACTTGTACTAACACATCTTCAATTATTCCTCTAGGCACTTTTACAGATCTATCAGTAAGTAAAAGAGTTATAAAAGTTGGTTTTAACTCACCTAGATTGAGACTCTGAAAAACTGAATATGGAAGTAAATTCACATTAGCATCAAGATCAAGTAAGGTTCTTTCAATTTTATGTTGTCCAATAAAGCAAGAAATTATAGGACAACCAAGGTCTTTATATTTCAAAGCATTATTGTTATGAAGAATAGCACTTACTTGTTTGGCTAGAAAGGCTTTCTTTTTCACATTCAGTTTCCTCTTCATAGTGTATAGATCTTTCAAAAATTTAGCATAGGAAGGAATCTATTTAATAGTATCCAGCAAAGGTATGTTGATTCTTACCTATTTGAAAGTTTCAAAAATTTCAGAGTTATGATTGACTTTCCTTTGTTTGGTCATGGCTTAAGGAAATGGAAGTGCTGGTGGAGAATCAGTCTTTTCTTTGCAATTTTCAGATTCAACCCCTTCCTTACCCTTAGAGATTGACTTATCATCTTTCTCATAAACTTCAAGAGAGGGTTTTTTTAATAACCTTACCACCGCGAAGAGTAGTGACTGATTTAACCTGATCCATGTGTTGGCTTCCGGAACTACTTGCATTTGCATTGTATTGCCCCTTGGGATTTTGTTGTGGTTAAGATGGATACTTACCTTTGTCTTGGCAACTGAGAGCAAATGTTAATTTTACAAGAGTATCTTTAAAATTTGTCATGTTTTGAGCAAGTAGAGTATTGATTGTCTCTTGCTTTTCAATGAATGCATGCAATGTTTCCTCAAGATTTCTTCTAAGAGGTGGAGCATAAGGAGGTGCATATCCATGAGAATTTTGAAAATTATGGTATGCTTGAAATGATGGTTGTGAAGTTTGTGTATTGTTGTTCTCACTCTTCCAACTAAAATTTGGATGATTTCTCCAACCAGGGTTGTATATTTGTGAGTATGGGTTATTGTTGGCCATTTGGAAACTGTTTAAAGCATGGGCTTGTTCATGGAGACATTCCTTAAAAGAAGGCAAGGTTGGACAGTTATCTGTTGAGTGTTCATTTGTTTCACATATTTGACATGCAATGTTTTCAACAGATTTTAATTGACCACTCTTTTTCAATTCTAGTGCCTCAACTTTTCTAGCTAAAGATGCAAACTTGGCTTGTAGGTCATGATCTTCCCTAAGGTTGTACATACCTCCACTAGATGTATGAGGTTGAGTTTTACTCGATGCCTCATAAGTACCCGCGGTGTCCTAATTTTAAGCATTTTCAGCTAACAAGTCTAAGTACTCCATTGCTTTATTAGGGTCTTTATCTTAAAAAGTTCTATTGCACATCAATGCAACCATTTGCCTATCTTTAGGTGTTAACCCTTCATAAAAATATGAAACCAATGTCCATGTTTCAAAACCATGGTGAGGGCAAGTACTAAGTAAGTCTCAATACCTATCCCAACATTGGTAAAATGTTTCTCCTGGTTTTTGAGTGAAAGTGGTGATTTGTCTTTTGAAAGAGTTTGTTCTATGAGATGGGAAAAACTTCTTTAAAAACTATTGTTGCATTTCATCCCAAGCACGAATGGATCCTGGTCTCAAATTTTGTAGTCATGTTTTAGCTTTATCTTTTAATGAAAAAGGAAAAAGCTTTGATCTAATGGTGTTTATGCTACAATTTAAATTATTATATGTGTTGCAGACCTCCTTAAATTCCCTTAAATGCAAGTATGGATTTTCCAATTCAAAACCATGAAAAGAAGGTAAAAGTTGAATAATGCCTGACTTAAAATTAAAATGAGATGCATCAGGAGGAAAAACTATGCATGATGGTGCACTTGTTCTTGTTGGATTCATGTGGTCTCTAAGTGTTCTAGCACGGTTATTCTCATTATTCTCATTATGAAGTGATTGATTATCTTCTTCCGCTATATTTTTTGAAAATGATGAGGATACCCTACAAAATCTACCACTTGATCTATGTGACCACACTCTTATGCATGTGTAGGAATAGAATAAATGGAAAAAGAAATCAAAAGAAGAAGAAACAAGAAAAAAAGAAACAAAGTTGTATACAAGAAAAGTGAAAAGAGAAAATAAAATAAATATTATAATTTATACAAAACTTACCTACTCGGCAACGACACCTAAAACTTGACACGACAAAAAGATTGATGTCATCTCCCAAGTGTAGGAGTGTCGAAGTAATAAATAACTCAGCAAGACCGGGGTCGAACCATAGGGAGGTTATTGTACAAATTATAAATAACAATACAACAATAACAATAATGATAATAATAGTAATAATAATAACAATATTAAAGAAGAAGAATAAAATGAGAACTTTGAGATGAAATATTAAAGTAAGGATTAACAATGATAATAACAAATGTGAAGGTTAGAGGTTCCACTAATGGTATGTCAAACAAATATAGTATAAACTCTTATTGTTCAATTGGAAACCACACACAAAGGAGGTTCCAATCATATTATAAATTGTTAACATGAGTACATTAGTCATCTTATTCAATTAATGCTAATACTTGTAAATTTTCATCAAGCATTCATGATTATAACTTATGTTAAAAACAAATCAAGTTCCTTTCATAGCTCAGGTGTCAGTTATACCATACAGTATGGGCTATGAAAGTGCCAAGAATTTGTTGTACCAATTGTGATACAACATAAATCAAGATTAGTCATTTAACAAGCAAAGTATTAAAGAGTGAACAAGATAACAAATATAAAACATGTTAGTATCAAACATTAAAGTCCATATTAAGTTTACACTATACTTATTCTTACACCATTAGTGTAACCTTTTCACCTTGACATAATAAACTTAGCTAGACATAATGAAACAAAGAAAAATAAATAAACAAAATAACAACATAAATAAGATGAAAGTTAACTAAGTAAATGAAAGGAAATGAAAGGCATGAACTTGATATTAATAAAAGCAAAGCATAAACATTACAAAAAATCCAAAGAGAGAAAACAAGAGCATGATTTTGATTTGGAAACCAAAATGCCTAAATGCATGGCAAATGCCTCCTTTTATAGGCTAAAATTAGGAACTATTGATTTGATGACTAATTGATGAGTAGGTGGTGATTAGTACTCAAAAGTGCATTTTTATCATGGTTTTATATCATCATTTTGCACTTAAAGTATCAATAACTCCTTAACTAAAGTACATTTTATAATAATTCATCTAATAATATAAGATACCTTTAATTTGTGGTAAATGTTCATTTTAAATGCAGGCCTATCACATAAATAAAAGGATTGATTGATGACTTTAAGAATTTCAATTGCAAAGGCAAAGAGATTATCAAACTTAGAAAAGAGATGTCGGTGCAATCCAAACCGGAACACTGTTCGATAATTGGGTCATATCTGGAGCTATAGATCTCAGATTTAGGCCTACTTTATATGGATGGAAAGGTAAGACATAGGCCTACAACTTTCATATGGAGCCCAAAATCTAAAAAGGCCATTGTCAAGTCCAAATTATTGCAACAACAAAGAAGCCTGAATCTGTCCTCCAGCCCGAGCACTGTTCAGTATTTTAGCCATATCGGGAGTTCTAGAAGTCGAAATGAGCTGAATTCTTTACACAAGAAAGCTGAGACAATTCCCTAGAACTTTCATGTTTTCAAGTGGCTCTAATTTTGACGTCATCAATGATGTTTTGGGCAGACAAGAGAAGATAAGGATTGTCACCAAGTCAAGGGTTGGCCATCTACTCATCAATTAGTCATCAAATCAATAGTTCCCAATTTTGGCCTATAAAAGGAGGCATTTGCCATGCATTTAGGCATCTTGGTGTCCAGATCAAGATCATGCTCTTCTTTTCTCTCTTTGTATTCTTTATGCTTTGTTTTCATTAATATCAAGTTTATGCCTTTCATTTCCTTTCCTTTCTTTAGTTAACTTTTATGTTCTTATTTTGTTTATCTATTTTTCTTTCTTTCATTATGTCTAGCTAAGTTAATTATGTCAAGGTGAAAAGGTTACACTAATGGTGTAAGAATAAGTATGGTATAAACTTAATATGGACTTTAATGTTTAATACTAACATGTTTTATATTTGTTATCTTGTTCACTCTTTAATACTTTGCTTGTTAAATGATTAATCTTGATTTATGTTGTATAACAATTGGTACAACAAATGCTTGGCACTTTCATAGCCCATACTGTATGGTATAACCGACACCTGAGCTATGAAAGGAACTTGATTTGTTGTTAACATAAGTTATAATCATGAATGCTTGACGAAATTTACAAGTATTAGCATTAATTGAATAAGATGACTAATGTAATCATGTTAACAATCTATAATCTGATTGGAACCTCCTTTATGTGTGGTTTCCAATTGAACAATAAGAGTTTATACTATACTTGTTTGACATACCATTAGTGGAACCTCTAACCTTGACATTTGTTATTATCATTGTTTAATCTTTACTTTAATATTCTATCTCCAAGTTCTCATCATCATCATCATCTTCTTCTCTTTCTTTATTATTATTATTATTATTATTATTATTATTATTGTTGTTGTTGTTGTTGTTGTTATTTATAATTTGTACAATAACCTCCCTGTGGTTCGACTCCGGTCTTGCCGGGTTATTTATTACTTCGACACTTCTGCACTTGGGAGAAGACATCAATCTCTTTGTCATGTCAGGTGGCCAACCCTTAACTTGGTGACAATCCTTATCTTCTCTTGTCTACCCAAAACATCATTGATGACGTCAAATTAAAGCCACTTGAAAGTTCTAGAAAAATGGCTCAGCTTTCTTGTGTAAAAAATTCAGCTCATTTCGACTTCTAGAACTCTAGATATGGCCAAAATACTAAACAGTGCTCAGGCTGGAGGACAAATTCGGGCTTCTCTGTTGTTGCAACAATTTGGACTTGAAAATGGCCTTTTTAGATCTTAAGCTCTATATGAAAGTTGTAGGCCTATGTCTTACCTTTCTATTCATATAAAGTAGACCTAAATCTGAGATATATAGCTCCAGATCTGACGTAATTTCCAAACAGTGTTTGAGTTTGGATGGCACCAACATCTCTTTTCTAAGTTTGATTATCTTTTTGCCTTTGCAATTGAAGTTCTTAAAGTCATCAATCAATTCTTTCATTTATGTAATAGGCCTGCATTTAAAATGGATATTTACAACAAATTAAAGGTATCTTATATTATTAGATAAATTATTATAAAACATACTTTAGTTAAGGAGTTATTGATACTTCAAGTGCAAAATGATGATATAAAACCATGATAAAAATACACTTTTGAGTACTAATCAGTTATCGCCTACGCTTCTTGCATGTTAGATGGAGCACAATGCAATTACCATACAACTGAAAAGGAACTTTTTGCAGCGGTGTTTGCTCTTGAAAAATTCAGGTCATATCTACTTAGTACAAAAGTCATTGTTTTTACTGACCATGCAGCTCTCAGATATCTTTTGAAGAAGAGGGAGTCCAAACCAAGACTGATTAGGTGGATCTTGCTTTTACAAGAATTCGATCTTGAGATCAAAGACAAAAAAGGTGCCGAAAACCATGTGGCTGATCACTTGAGTCGACTGAGGACCGAGGATATCCCAACTGAAACAATAAAAGAAACACTTTGTGATGAATAGTTGTATATGTTGCACTCCTCTATAAGACCATGGTATGTTGCTTTAGTGAACTATTTAGTCACCAAAGAATTCTCTTCAGGATTGTCTACATCCCAAAAGGACAAGTTACAAGCTGATGCTAAATATTATTTTTGGGATACTCCTTACTTGTGGAAACTTTGTGTGGTTCAAGTAGTAAGGAGATATGTTCCACAAGATGAATTTCATTCCATTCTCACTTTTTGTCATTCTCATTCTTGTGGTGGGCATTTTGGAGCAAAAAGAAAAGCCCACAAGGTACTTGAAAGTGGTTTTCATTAGCCTTCTATTTTTAAAGATGCATATCACTTCTGCAAATCATGTGAAAAATGCCAAAGAATAGGTAATATCACTCATAAAAATCAAATGCCTTTAACAAATATTCTTGTAAGTGAAATTTTTGATGTTTGGGGTATTGACTTTATGGGTCCATTTCCTTCTTCTTTTGGAAATCTTTATATTCTTCTTGCTGTTGATTATGTGTCCAAATGGATTGAGGTGAAAGCCACATGAACTAACGATGCTAAGGTTGTTTTAGATTTTGTCAGGACTCACATATTTGATAGGTTTGACGTCCTTAAAGCTATCATTAGTGATCATGGCATTCATTTCTTTAATCGTTCCATGGAAGCATTGCTACACAAATATCATATGACTCATCGAACATCCAGAACATATCATCCGCAAACGAATGGCCAAACTGAAATTTCCAATGGAGAAATCAAGTCCATTTTGGAGAAAATAGTGCAACCTAACCGACGAGATTGGAGTCTACACCTTGGAGATGCACTTTGGGCTTATAGGACTGCTTATAAATCACTTATAGGAATATCACCTTATAGAATGATTTATGGGAAAGCATGTCATCTACTGGTGGAGCTTGAACACAAAGCTTTTTAGGCCATTAAACAATGCAACATGGATTATGATGCTGCTAGGATTGCAAGAAAATTGCAACTGCAAGAGTTGGAAGAAATTTGAAATGATGCTTATGAGAATGCAAGGATTTACAAAGAAAAGATTAAGAATCTTCTTGACCGAATGCTTACAAGAAAGGAATTTCATGTTGGAGACAAAGTCACAAAGTCCTTCTTTATCATTCGCGTTTGAAACTTTTTCCTGGAAAATTGCGCCCTCGTTGGATTGGACCCTTTGTTGTTTCTAATATTTTTCCTTATGGTGCAATTGAAATTATAAGTTTAGAAACCAGCAAAGTAATCAAGGTCAATGGACATCGTTTGAAACCTTTCTATGAAGGTTGGACGGTAGAATCCACCGCTTCTATAGAGTTAGCTGAACCAATCTATGAAGAATGAGCATGCCATATGTCAAGCCAATGACATAAAACAAAAGCGCTTACTGGGAGGCAACCTAGCACACAAAAAGAAAAATCAGATTTGCTTTCTTTTTCCTTATCTTTTACTTTTTTGTATTTTAATTTATTTTCTGTCATTCTCTTATGTTTCTTTGCATTTATTTCAACATTGAGGTCAATGTTGTGTTTTAAGTGTGGTGGTATTGAAAGAATTTTTATTTATTTTAGTTCTCTTTGTTGTTCTTAAAAAAAAATTATGTTTGATCTTTTTAACTCCCATTGGTTTTTGAGAATATAAGTATTATATATGAGAATTAATTGAGATAGATGAAGATATAAATCAAATGAAAGAGTATGCATGCAAATTTTAAGGTTTAATTGGTTTAGGGATTGACTTTGAGAATATGCCATGTTGATTTTATAGTGTTATACCACTACAAGTTTTTGAGCCTTCAACATTGTATTCTTTAAGTGTGCATTCTTTCAATGATATGTATCTCTAGAACTTGCTTCATATCTTATTGAGATTATATTCCATTACAAATATACATGAAGATGATAAAGGTAATAGGAATTTTAAAGCACTTGAACCAAAATGCCAACCTAAAGCATATTATCCTTAGTGAGCCCCTTTTGAGCTTGTTTATCTTTTCTTTGCTTTATCCATGTATAAGCCTTAACTTTATATATATTTTCCTTTTCCCCTGGCCAAGGATTAGTAGAGCATGTATTTGTGATACTTCATGGAATTATGGTTGGAAATTATGTGAAAAGATAGAAGAAGTGATGCTTGATGAAAAGATGGGCAAAATTACAAAAACAAAAAGAAAGAAAAAAAGAAAAAAATGGTTCCTTGATGTTCTTGAGATTTTATGTTAAAAGAGCTTAAAATCAAAAAGAGTTAAGCATTGGTGATTAAAGATGAAAAATTTACGAGCTTTGATAGAATATCTTGTTTGAAATATCATTTTTCAAAATGCTCTACTTTCTTTGGTTTGAACCTTTTCTTTTACCTCACCTTAACCTTAGCCTCATTACAACTGAAAAATAAGACCTTTTCATTCATGCATTGTTTGTAATATGTTAGTAATGGAGATGAGATTGAAAAGTAAGCTTATGGTAGAACATACTCTTTGATTGAATTTGAGAGATTTAAACACATAAACCCTAAACACATGAGTGTTGGAGTGTATATCAATGAGAGGACCTATCACTTTGGCATGACATAGATTTCATTTAAATCCTGACGATTGATTAAATTTTGAAGTTTGCATGTAAAAAAATTCATAAAGAATTATTTATTTTATCCTTTTTTATTATATTCTTATTTATAATGTTTGTACTCTTGGACATTGATGGGAGATTAAGAGATTGATCATGGTTATTTTCAATTTAATTTTATTTATCCTTTCTCGAGGACGAGCAACAACTAAGTGTGGGGGTATTTGATGTAACCATATTATTCGATAGTTTCACCCATATTTACCTAATGTTTTGTCCATTTTTTATATGTAAAATGCCTTGATATTCTTTGTTTTATATTTTGAAGGTACTTTTGGATGAAAAATGCAAAAAGGAGTAAATTGGAGATAATTGGCATATTTGACATTCCATCGATGTTTTGTGTAGAGCGTGAGTTCTAGAGATCGAAATGAAGTGATTCTAGTGACACTAAAAAGCTAACATCCATACCTTTTCGGAAATATGATGCAAGAAAAATAAAAAGAGGAAGATCATGGAAATCACATCCTTCAAAGTCAAATCTCGCATTCTGCCATTGTTGACCTTTGTCTATTCAAAATTCAATATCTGGAGCTATAGAAATCCAATTTATACAAACTTAATTTTTTTGGATTCCTGACTCAAAGTTTTGTAAACTCTCTAAATTTCATCCAAAAACAATGTCAGATGAGGGAGATATGAGTTTTCAAAGATGACAACTAAATTCTGCCAGCAATCAGGTTTCGTGAAGAAATAAGTCCAAATTACGTTTCGAAGCTTCTAAACTGTCATCCAAGTTTTTATATCAGCAATTTATCTCCTCTAAGTTAGAGTTTGAAGATTTCATGCAAGGATATTTCTCTTTTTTGGGGAAAATAGTTATTGAAGTACTTAAATGTCAATTGTCAACTTAAGGGAGGACTACTTTGTAAATTAAAAACTAGGGTTTCTTAGCATATAAAAAGAAAGAGAGAGAGGAGAGAAGGGGGCAGCAGCCAGAAGTTAAGAAACATAAATTCTCTCCTCTATAAACCCAAAAAATCATGCTCTCTTTATTCTTTAAGAGTAGTTGTTCATTAGTTATGCAAGGCTAAGCTCTTTTCTTAGTTGCAGGGACACAACAAACCTTCAGATTTCAAGAACCGTGAGATTTATTATTCCTTTTATTTCCAGTTTATATTATGAATAAGTATGATTGTTTTCCTATGTATATTTTCTATGATTGTTGTTGATAATTGCTAGAGCAGAACTCTAAGTTATCAAAACCAGAGTTGTGATGTATGAACTTGTGAAGCCACTAAGCTTGATAATTGCGGTGGAACTACATTACTAAACTTAGGGAGAACACTCAAATATCTAGTTCTTAGGGCTGCCATTGAACTAAATCATTAATGCGGACATTGTTGTTGTTTGTTGGTTAGGGTTAGTTATGCGGCGGGTCCGTTAATTAACCAACATTAAAAAAAGATAAAAATTCAGAATATAAATTGTAGTTTTATTTCAAGGATCGGTTCTAATTTCCTTTGGTGGATGTGTGTTAGCAACCAGGGTTTTTTTTCTTGATAAATTTTGAGTTCAATTGATTTTGTTTGCTAGTTTAATTTGTTCCATAGTTTAGATCATTATAAATCAAAAACCCCTAGTTGCATAACGTATAACATAAAAATCTGAACTAAATCTTCTTTATGAGATCGACCCCTTGCTTGCTCTATACTATCTTGTGTGTTGTGTTTTAAGCTAGGGTAATTAATTTGTGCGACCAAGACATCGCAACACTCAACAATCAAAGATCTCAATGACAAGAATAGGATTTAAAGGCATCATGTGACGTTTTAAAATTGATCCTAACTTTTGACAATTTTCACAAGACTTGCAGAATGCATGTGAGTGTTTGAACATGATGTGCCAATAAAATCCACTTTGTAAGATTTTTGCAGCTGTCTTTATTGATGAGAAATAGCCCCCACATGCCTCAGAATGAAAAAATTTAATAATACTACTTACCTCATTGTCAGGGATGCATCTTTGAAATATTTGGTCAGGACAACATTTGAATAAATAAGGATCATCCCAATAAAAGTTCTTCACTTCGTTCAAGAACTTTTTTTTATCTTAGATACTCCAATGAGTTAGCAATTGTCTTGAAACAGGAAAATTAACAATATTAGCAAACCAAGACATTGTAGAGATGGAAAGTAAAGACTCATTGGGAAAGTAGTCATCGATTGGTGTGATATCAGTTTTTGAATTTATTGTCAATCTTGACAAGTGATTTACAACAACATTTTCGCTGCCTTTCTTATCTTTGATTGTGATATCAAATTCTTTAAGTAACAAAATCCACCGCACTAACCTAGCCTTATAATATTTCTTAAAAAGAAGATATTTCAATGTTGCATAATCACTAAAAACAACAACAGGTGAGCCTGACACGACGAAAAGAGATTGATGTCTTCTCCCAAGTGCAGGAGTGTCGAAGTAATAAATAACCCGGCAAGACCGGGGTCGAACCACAGGGAGGTTATTGTACAAATTATAAATAACAACAANTATCTTTTCTTTGTCCCAAAACAGCACCTATGGCATAATCACTAGCATCACACATTATTTCAAAAGGTAATGACCAATTAGGAGGTTGAATGACAGGAGCACAAGTAAGGACGTTTTTAAGTTTAACAAAGGCTTTTTCACAATATTCAGTCCATTCAAAAATATTATCCTTTGTTAGAAGGTTACTTAATGCTTAGATATTACACTAAAATCTTTAATGAACCTTCTATAAAAACCAACATGTCCTAGGAATGATCTAACATCTTTAATAGATTTTGGTGTTGGCAAGTTTGCAATTAACTCGATTTTAGATTTGTCAACGTCAATTCCTTTTGATGAAACAATGTGACCAAGTACAATGCTATTTGTTACCATAAAATGACATTTTTTCCAATTCAACACAAGATTCTTCTCTACACACCTAGTCAAAACCTTTTCTAAGTTAGTCAAATGACACGACTAACAAATTTATGTCTTCTTCCAAGTATAGGAGTGTTAAAGTAATAAATAACCCGGTAAGACCGGGCTCGAATCACAGGAAGGTTAATTGTACAAATTATAAACAACGATAATAGTAACAATAACAACAACAACAATAATAGTAGTAGTAATAATACTAGTAATATTAGTAATAGTAGTAGTAGTAATGATAATAATAATAATAATAACAACAACAATAAAAAAAAAGAAGAAGAAAAAAATTGATAAGAACTTTAAGATGGAAAGTTAAAGTAACAATTAAACAATGATAACAAACAATGTCAAGGTTAGAGGATCCACTAATAGTATGTCAAATAAATATAGTATACACTCTTATTATTCAATTGGAAACCACACACAAAGGAGGTTCCAATCATATTATAGATTATTAACATGATTATATTAGTCATCTTATTCAATTAATCATCTTATTCAATTAATGCTAATACTTGTAAATTTCATCAAGCATTCATGATTATAACTTATGTTAAAAACAAATCAAGTTCCTTTTATAGCTCAGGTGTCAGTTGTACTATACAGTATGGACTACGAAAGTGCTAAGCATTTTTTGTACCAAGTGTTATACAACATAAATCAAGATTAGTCATTTAACAAGCAAAGTCTTAAAGAGTGAACAAGTTAACAAATATAAAACATGTTACTATCAAACATTAAACTACATACTAAGTTTATACCATACACCATTGGTGTAACCTTTTCACCTTGACATAATAAACTTAGCTAGACATAATGAAAGAAAGAAAAATAGATAAACAAAATAAGAATATAAATAAGATAAGAGTTATTAAAACAAAAGAAAGGAATTGAAAAGCATAAACTTGATAATAATGAAAGCAAAGCATAAACATTATACAAAGAGAGACAATAAAGCATAATCTTGATCTAGACACCAAGATGCCTAAATGCATGACAAATGCCTTCTTTTATAGGCAAAAATTAGAAACTATTGATTTGATGAGTAGGTTGCCAACTCTTGACTTGATGACAATTCTTATCTTCTCTTGTCCACCCAAAACGTCATTGATAACATCAAAATTGGAGCCACTTGAACATGAAATTTGTAGAAAATTGTTTCAGCTTTCTTACATAAAAACTTCAGCTCATTTCAACATCTAGAACTCCAGATATGGCTAAAATACTGAACAGTGCTCGGGCTGGAAGACAGATTTGGGCTTCTTTGTTGTTGCAACAATTTAGACTTAAAAATGGCCTTTTTAGATCTTAGGTTCCATATGAAAGTTGTAGGCCTATGTCTTACCTTTCCATCCATATAAAGTAGACCTAAATCTGAGATCTATAGCTCTAGATATGACCCAATTACCGAACAGTGTTTCGGTTTGGATTGCACCGACATCTCTTTTCTAAGTTTGGCCATCTTTTTATCTTTTCAATTTCAGTTCTTAAATTCATCAATCAATCATTTCATTTATGTGATAGGCCTGCATTTAAAATGAACATTTACCATAAATTAAAGGTATCTTATATTATTAGATATATTATTATAAAACATGTTTTAGTTAAGGAGTTATGGATACTTTAAGTATCCCTTCCCCTTAGTTGTTACCTTTAACAAAAGAACATAAATAATGTAATAATCCAATATGCAACCCACAATCATATGTTGAAGTGTATGTGTGTAAATTAAGGTTTAAGAATACATGTTAAATAAGTATATGAGCATACTTAAGTGATAACAATGCAAGAGTTTGTAAATCTGAATATTTCAAGAAGTATTATGATAGACCTTGTTACGAATGGTTACTAAGATGCGTCTCAAGAGTCATAAAAGATTCTCCTTACTCTGCCATCATAGTAACAATCATTTTGCACATGCTTTATGAAATAGAAAACACAGATTTTTTTTTAACTACTACCCTCTCCCCCCAACTAAAACAAGACATTGTCCTCAATGTTTAAAGGTAAAAAGATAGAGTATAGAAGATATCACCTGAAATAACGAACACTGACAAACCTGAAACACACTGAAACAAGTATAAGTAATAACAAAACACAATAATAAAACAAAAAGACACAAAGAGCATGTGTATGTACAGGTAGTTGTGATTTTGGCTCACATCTTCCCTTGGTTTTACGTCCAAGAACGGCTTAAACGCCCTCTATGGGTCAAACTTAATTTAGACACACACACTTCAACATATGATTGTAAATGAGTAGAATCCAAACTTTATATAAATGCGAGAGTGATAACAATGCGAGAGTTTGTAAATTTGAATTTTTCAAGAAGTATTGTGATAAACCTTGTTACGAATAATTACTAAGATGCGTCTCAAGAGTCATAAAAAGTTCTCCTTACTTTGCCATCATAGTAACAACAATTTTGCACATGCTTTATGAAATAGAAAACACAGTTTGTTTTTGTTTTTTTTAACTACTACCCTCTACTCCTAATTGATACTTAAAAGTGTATTTTTAACAAGGTTTTATATCATCATTTTGCTCTTGAAGTATCAATAATTCCTTAACTAAAGCATGTTTTATAATAATATATCTAACAATATAAGATACCTTTAATTTGTGGTAAATGTTCATTTTAAATGCAGGCCTATCACATAAATGAAAGGATTGATTGATGAATTTAAGAACTGAAATTGAAAGGATAAAGAGATGGTCAAACTTAGAAAAGAGATGTCGGTGCAATCCAAACCGGAACACTATTCGGTAATTGGGTCATATCTGGAGCTATAGATCTCAAATTTAGGTTTACTTTATATGGATGGAAAGGTAAGATCTAAAAAGGCCATTCTCAAGTCCAAATTGTTGCAATAATAAAAAATCCTGAATCTGTCCTCCAGCCCGAGCACTGTTCAATATTTTGGGCATATCTAGAGTTCTAGAAGTCGAAATGAGCTGAATGTTTTACACAAGAAAGCTGAGACATTTTCCTAGAACTTTCAAGTGGCTCTAATTTTGACGTCATCAATGATGTTTTGGGCAAACAAGAGAAAATAAGGATTGTCACCAAGTTAAAGGTTGGCTACCTGCTCATCAATTAGTCATCAAATCAATAGTTCCCAATTTTGGCCTATAAAAGGAGGCATTTGCCATGCATTTAGGCATCTTGGTGTCCAGATCAAGATCATGCTCTTGTTTTCTATCTTGTATTTTTGTATTGCTTATTTCATTAATATCAAGTTAATGCTTTTCATTTCCTTTCCTTTGCTTTGTTAACTCTTATCTTATTTATGTTCTTATTTGGTTTATCTATTTTTCTTTCTTTCATTATGTTTAGCTAAGTTTATTATGTCAAGGTGAAAAGGTTACACTAATGGTGTAAGAATAAGTATAGTATAAACTTAATATGGACTTTAATGTTTCATACTAACATATTTTATATTTGTTATCTTGTTTACTTTTTAATACTTTGCTGGTTAAATGACTAATCTTGATTTATGCTGTATAACACTTGATACAACAAATGTTTGGAACTTTCATAGCCCATAGTGTATGGTATAACCGACACCTGAGCTATGAAATAAACTTGATTTGTTGTTAATGATTAGTACTCAAAAGTGCATTTTTATCATGGTTTTATATCATCATTTTGCACTTAAAGTATCAATAACTCCTTAACTAAAGTACGTTTTATAATAATTTATCTAATAATATAAGATACCTTTAATTTGTGGTAAATGTCCATTTTAAATGCAAGCCTATCACATAAATGAAAGGATTGATTGATGACTTTAAGAATTTCATTTGCAAAGGCAAAGAGATGATCAAACTTAGAAAAGAGATGTCGGTGCAATCCAAACCGGAACACTGTTCGGTAATTGGGTCATATCTGGAGCTATAGATCTCAGATTTAGGTCTACTTTATATGGATGGAAAGGTAAGACATAGGCCTACAACTTTCATATGGATCTCAAGATCTAAAAAGGCCATTTTCAAGTCCAAATTATTGCAACAACAAAGAAGCCCGAATCTGTCCTCCAGCNAAAGATAGAGTATAGAAGATATCACCTGAAATAACGAACACTGACAAACCTGAAACACACTGAAACAAGTATAAGTAATAACAAAACACAATAATAAAACAAAAAGACACAAAGAGCATGTGTATGTACAGGTAGTTGTGATTTTGGCTCACATCTTCCCTTGGTTTTACGTCCAAGAACGGCTTAAACGCCCTCTATGGGTCAAACTTAATTTAGACACACACACTTCAACATATGATTGTAAATGAGTAGAATCCAAACTTTATATAAATGCGAGAGTGATAACAATGCGAGAGTTTGTAAATTTGAATTTTTCAAGAAGTATTGTGATAGACCTTGTTACGAATAATTACTAAGATGCGTCTCAAGAGTCATAAAAAGTTCTCCTTACTTTGCCATCATAGTAACAATAATTTTGCACATGCTTTATGAAATAGAAAACACAGTTTGTTTTTGTTTTTTTTAACTACTACCCTCTACTCCTAATTGATACTTAAAAGTGTATTTTTAACAAGGTTTTATATCATCATTTTGCTCTTGAAGTATCAATAATTCCTTAACTAAAGCATGTTTTATAATAATATATCTAACAATATAAGATACCTTTAATTTGTGGTAAATGTTCATTTTAAATGCAGGCCTATCACATAAATGAAAGGATTGATTGATGAATTTAAGAACTGAAATTGAAAGGATAAAGAGATGGTCAAACTTAGAAAAGAGATGTCGGTGCAATCCAAACCGGAACACTATTCGGTAATTGGGTCATATCTGGAGCTATAGATCTCAAATTTAGGTTTACTTTATATGGATGGAAAGGTAAGATCTAAAAAGGCCATTCTCAAGTCCAAATTGTTGCAATAATAAAAAATCCTGAATCTGTCCTCCAGCCCGAGCACTGTTCAATATTTTGGGCATATCTAGAGTTCTAGAAGTCGAAATGAGCTGAATGTTTTACACAAGAAAGCTGAGACATTTTCCTAGAACTTCCAAGTGGCTCTAATTTTGACATCATCAATGATGTTTTGGGCAAACAAGAGAAAATAAGGATTGTCACCAAGTCAAAGGTTGGCTACCTGCTCATCAATTAGTCATCAAATCAATAGTTCCCAATTTTGGCCTATAAAAGGAGGCATTTGCCATGCATTTAGGCATCTTGGTGTCCAGATCAAGATCATGCTCTTGTTTTCTCTCTTTGTATTCTTTATGCTTTGTTTTCATTAATATCAAGTTT